>UESW01000113.1:0-87053 GCA_900491605.1 Calamus simplicifolius
TAAGATGGTCATAGGATCAACTGTGTTTTATGGTATAGAGTGTTAAGCATTTAGAAAACCATATGTACATAAAAATAGTGCAGCTAAAATGAGAATGTTGAGATGGATGTGTGGTAATGCAAGAAATTAAGAAAAAAATATTTTTAAAAAGGTAGAGGTAGCATAATTGTGGATAACTTAGGAGAATGATGACTTAGTTTAGGCATATTCAATGTAGGTCTAAGGATGCACCAATTGAAGGAGTAATTTAATGGCTAAAGATCGGTCAAAATTTATATGGGATAAAGTAATAAAGAAAGACATGATATTTTTACATCTTGTAGAAAGTATGGCCATAAACCAAGTGAGATGGTGAAAAAGGATTTGTGTAGCCAAATTTGACAATAAAGTTGTCTTCTTGTTGCTAATTTCATTGAGTTGTTGCAAATTATTGATGCATATGTAAGACAAGATAAGAAGAAACAAGTGCATATCAAGGAGGTTGCTCTTATTCTTCTTTATACGAGGACTATAAGTTTCTTTTGTACAGTTTAACATCTTAACACTCTAACCAGAAGTTAATTTACTCACCAAATGTGTAATATGCGCAACAATGAACTTCCAAAGCAGAATTAATTCAGAAAAATGAGAAGTTCTTATTCTGAAATTTGACTCCCAACCAGCAAGCATACGGTGTATCCTTTTAACAATTTGCAACTTGCTGAGGTGTCTTACATCAGATTATGTTATGAGAAACATAAATATTAAGAACTGCTGCTTTAATGGTGCCTATGGTATTGTGGTCTGCCAATGTCAAAAGATTATGAGCTTGAGTAGATTGTACTGGGTCATGATCTCAATCAGATTTCCACGTTATCTTTTTATGGAAAATCTGATCACGAATCAGATGCCCTCTTTGCAGCTCTAGTCTCTAAAGATTGGTTTTCATGAGTATGTTTTGTAGCATAAATGTAGGAAGGCATGAATATAGGAGATGAAAATTCTCCAATCTATCGAATTAAAGGTCCAAGTATGTCCAATTGAACTTTGATGCCGCTGTCCAGCGAAGTGTATCTAGAGTGGCTTTATTGCTGGACATGACAGGGGAGAGTAGTTGTAGCAGTTGTAGCTCCTTCAACAATTTCAGTGCCTTTTGTTGAACTAAAATCTGCTTGGATGAGTTCATGGTTTATCGCTGAGCAAATGCAAACTAATAGTGTATTGGCTGAAAATGATTCAAATCACCATCATTAATTGGAGTCCATGTCTTGATGCAACAACTTGACACCATTATTTTAAAGATTTCAGGATTATTTTGTGCAACTTACCTACTTCAAGGATATCTTGTGTTTCTAGGAAAGTTAATCGGCTGTTGGTCAGATTAGCAGGAGAGCTTACAAGTTGTGACTGTGATGGATCTGGACTTCTTACCATCCTGCCGAACTTGGGTCTAATGCTCTAGCAGATTGTATGGCTGTCTCTTTGAGTGTTATAGTCAAAGTGTATGACTCTTCTTGCTTACCAGAGAGAGACATGCCATTTGAGGTTGCAAAAATAATCTCTCATCTACTTTCAGAGGAATTGAGAAAGTGGAAAACCTCCCCTAGTGAGTTGGATATGCTATGGATACAGATGACGAGGGATTGTGAGGAACCTAAGAATGCCATAAGTTGCATGATTGATCATCACACAGTACTGCTTAAGTTGAGCATGTAAACTGAGGCAAACGAGGTGGGAGTTTGGCAAATGGCATGTCCGTGAACTAGCAATCATAGATCTCAAAATGGGCAGACCTAGCAAAACCACTGATACCACCCATGCCTGCTTAGATTAAGAATCCATTCTTGCTGTTCAAGCATTGACATTTTCTTGTTGTATCCTTTTCAAGGAATAGGTGGAGATGGTAACATTTGGTTCATTTCCACTATGTTCGTCACTGAATCTGATTTAATTATTTTAGTAGAATGGATGATGTCAGGCCTGAATATATGAACTTATTCCATATTTTGCTTGTGCCTATTCTTGCACATGTTGTTCATGCATGCCTTGTTGTTGAACAATTTCTTATATATTCTATCATTGAGTCAACTGTGTAGTTGCCAAAAGTTTTACAATATTTACCATTAATTTGGCAGCCATACATCGATTTAGCTAATTGCTATGCGACGGGGAAATTTTCTGAATTAGAGGCCTCCATCCAAGCAAATGTTGAGAAATTTCAAGCTGTAAGTGCTCTATAGACTACTGCTATGCTATCTTGCTGCTGCTGCTGCTTCTATTACTTTTTTTCTATATTGAAGATAGATTCATGTGCAATATCTTGAGTAGTGTATTGGGATTCTGCGGATTTTTCTTGCCCTTTTTCCTTGCTGGTTATTTAGGATATGCTCACCTAACTACCATCTTTACTATAGTGCCTTATGAGGTAAATTCATTCTTAGGGATGTTCCTTGGTTTCTTGTGACATTTGGGTCATTATAAATCATCTCTCAGGACAACAATCTTGGGTTGGTGAAGCAAGTCCTATCTTCTCTATACAAGCGTAATATCCAGAGGCTGACTCAGACTTACTTGACTCTGTCACTCCAAGATATAGCCGGTGCTGCACAACTGAAGACCCCAAGGGAAGCTGAGATGCATGTTCTTCAGATGGTAGGTTTGCTTGTTGCATATTTAACTTAATTTGATTTTTTCTATAATTGTAATTTTTTTACTCTGTCATTCCAGATTCAAGATGGGGAGATATTTGCTACGATAAACCAGAAGGATGGAATGGTCAGTTTTCATGAGGATCCAGAGCAATATAAAACATGTGATATGATAGAACATATTGATTCATCAATCCAACGGTATATGATCAGCTTCCAGCCTTTTGTTAATATAATCCCATCACCTTGTCTGTGACCCATATGTCTGGCATTTATTTTTTCCCATGGAACTTCATTCAGTCATTTATCTGTCTTAGGCTAATGGCATTGTCGAAGAAGTTGAGTTCAATAGATGAGCACATATCATGTGATCCTGCTTATTTGACAAAGGTGAGTTTCAGAATGAATCTTCAATCCCTTTTTTTTTTCTCTTTGAGCTCATTGGTCGTTAATACGATTTTCAATGCTGTACAGATTGGGAGAGAAAGGCAAAGGTTTGACTTTGATGATTTTGATCCTGTTCCTCATAAGTTTATATAAACATGAAGTGGACTGCCGCATATTTGGAAGAGCTCACATGACAGTGAACACATTTCATGAAAACCTTTCTTGCATAATTTTCATAGCTTCGTGTGCTTTTGATTCATTTGGAGGAAGGCAAAACTGTGTATAATTCAAGCTTACTGTGTTGTGGCCGGTGATTTGATGGCATTTCACTGATTCTGTTATCGTGGACCTACTTTTATTTTTATTTTTATCCTCTGCTGCACAGGATCTTGGTGGTTTGATGCAACAGAGTATTATCCTCTTTTGCCTATCTTTTGTATGTCAGAAACATCCATCTTTACTAAATTGTCACTTAAAAAGATCAAGTTATCAGACTTTCTAGCAAGGCGTAAAGTCATGAAGATCACTTCACCATATGAATTTCGTACAACGCCTCTGATTCACTTTTTGAAAGTTTTTTTCATTTTCTTTGGTTCCCATAATTCATGAAACTTGTGAAGAAGAGGCAAAGTCTTCGAAATCTGGCATCTTGCATCGATTTGTGTCATTTGTTTAAGTTTCTAGGTCGGTCATTGTGGAAGTGCCATTGCACGGTCCTATTTAAAAGCTCTGATCCCTTGGACGGCTTCTTATTATGTGAACGAGTATTTCATCTGCTATGAGGTCGTAGGACAATCATGCGATTCAAGGATCCGCAGGCATCCACTCCGAGTTTACTAGTGAGGGCCTTGTTTTGGATGTCTCATGAGTCCTGCTCTGATGGCAGCGAAGGTTTGTTGTGTCAGAATTTATAACAATGGTTAGCCATCATTGTTCTCGGGATCAGACTGAGCTGTTTTTAAAATTGGTGTTAAATAACATTGATTTTACATATTTGATATCGAAACCAAATATTTTATATAAAAAAATATATTTTAAATAATATTTTTTTATGGTCATTGTGTGATACCTCGATAGATGGGTGGACGCTTGAGGAGTGTTTATTTGAAGTGATGCTTTTTTTTTTTTTAGTATAAACGAGCGATCACACTATCCTCGTGCGAGTCAGTTCAGATCTATCAGAGTACAGAATTTGCGAAAGAACAGAAGGACAGGGATCATCCTGTTTTCAAATCTAAAAGCCTCCGTGCTGGGCCATTGCAGCCGCAACCCAATCAGCCGCAGAATTAGCCTTCCGATAGATGTGTCGGATATGGACAGTGTGGAGACCCCGCAGAGCAACATGAATATCACTGAGAATAGGGTTGATGGAGTCCTGATCATGAAATCCTATTCTAAGCCACCGAATAACTGTGAGAGAATCCCTCTCAATAAATAGGCATTGGGCATGAAGCTGCCTAACAGCGCAGGAGATGCTGCAGCATAAAGATCGGCCATAGTCCCCTGCCAGCAATAAATAAAAGCAGATCCAGCCTGCTACGAACGCTTCCATCAAAGTTGATTTTTACAAACCCTGGAGGGGGGAGCTCCTAAGAGATATAAACCGTACGACGGTTCGCTGCCAAAACAGCAGGGGAGCCCTAGTGGCCAAGGTTAGAAAAATCCGAACCACTGATAAGAGAAGCACTTTCATCCACCATAGATCTGATGTTCTAATTTGAGGGGGGAAATCGACTCACTAGTAAAGATAAGCAGATTCCGTGATAGCCATATCTGATAAGCAGTGATAGCCCAAAGGGCGCTGCGATGTCTAGTAGTCCTTCGGAGAGCATCAAGGAAAAGGGAGCACGAGGAACCAGAATCATTCCACTTTGCAATCATAACTCATTCTCGTCCAAATCCCACAAAGAATGGGACATATAAAAAGGGCATGATCAATAGTCTCCTCCTCCTGCCCACACAGCGGACACATCACCTCAATATGAATACCCCTTCTCGACAGAAGTGAACAAGAAGGAAGACAGTCCCACATAATCTTCCATATAAATAATTGGACTCTGGGATGAACAGGGAGCATCCATATCCACTTCGCATCCTGCGACTCCCGAGGTTGGGGTCTGAAAATCCCAATGAGGTCCCTAGTGGGGGCCCTGGCCAGACAGGATCTCCTCCATAACCTCATATCAGGGATGTATCCCAAAGTGAGGGGAATAGAAAGGATCCGACGAGCAAGCTCTTCCCCAAATAAACTAGTCACCACATATGTATTCCAAGAAGAGAGATCCGGAATGATAGATCCCGCACCCTCATATGCTGCGGAACATCCATGCTAATAAATGACGACCAACGGGAAAGAGGGAGATCCGTGATCCAACTGTCCTGAATGACATCAACCGAGGAGCCCTCACCAATCATCCATGATATATTGCTCCGAATAGACGGAGCATGACGACACACCTCCTTCCAAAAGCAGGAATACCGTCGCAAAGGCTGACGATCCATAGCCAGGGACCAATCACCATATCTAGCTCTCATAAATGAACTCCAGAATCCGTGAGGATCAAGGAGAAACCTCGACGCATGTCTCGCCATCAAAGCGTCTCTCCTCATAATCAGGGACTGAATCCCAAGACCCCATTCATTCAACGGCATACAAATCAAATCCACACCTGAAGATGAATACTGTGACAGTCTTTCGTAGAAGCCCACAGAAAGTCCCTGAACCATCGCTCTATCCTACGCAAGTACGTGATAGGAACCGCAACATTAGAGATTAGATGCATAGGAAGGGACGTAAGGACAGAGCGGATAAGAGTGATCCTAGCCATCATGGCAAGCTGATGACCTGCCAATCATCAATCCGATCCCGAATACGTCTCTCAATAGTAGTGAAATCACTAATGCGAGGACGCCTCCCCAATACCGGGATGCCCAAATAGGACAGACCATCAGTCTTTGCTGAGATACCCAAAGCTTGGTGAACGGCTTCCCTGATGGAGTGGAGGTCTTTGGGCTGAAGCAAATGGAGGACTTATCTAAGTTGACCTTCTGTCCCGAAGCACAGCAATAGCCCTGAATGAGAGAAGCATAACTAACAGCATTACGAACGGACGCCTGGCCCAGAAGAATACAGTCGTCTGCAAAAAGAAGGTGAGATACAGGGGTCCCAAAGGACCAGCCAGAAAGGGAGCAATACGGCTGTCCTGCTGTGCCTGATGAAAAGCACGGGAAAGGTCATCCGCAGCCAAAACAAACAGAAACGGGGACAACGGGCATCCCTGTCTCAGTCCCACCGAAGAATGGAAGAAACTAGTCTGCATCCCATTAATACTCAGAGAGAACGAAGGCTTCTGGATACATGCCATAATCCAATCAATGAACATGTCGTGAAAACCAAACTCAATCAGAGTACGATGCAAAAAAGCCCAACTCAATCTGTCATAGGCACGCTCCATATCAAGCTTGACTGCCATAAGACACTGACTGGCCGAGGCTCTCTGAAGATCGAACATGAATTCCTGAGCAATAAGAACATTATCGGAGATGCTTCGACCTTTAATGAAAGCCCCTTGTTCAGCAGAGATGAGCTAAGGGATCACCACACGCAGGCGAAAAACTAGAAGGCGGGCACAGACCTTGTATAGAGTAGTACACAGGCTGATCGGTCGAAAATGATGGGGGGGAAGCATCATGGCGCTTCGGCACTAGAGTGACAAGAGTGTGATTCCAATCAGTAGGAATAGATTTAGAAAGAAAAGCACTCTGAATAGCTTGAGTGACCTCATGACCAACAATATCCCAGTAATGACGGAAGAATAATGGCGGAAATCCATCAGGGTCAGGCGCCTTGATAGGGCGAGGTCCCATAAAGCCATGCGAATCTCCTCAGCTGTGATTGGTCTGGACAGAAGGTCGTTCTGCTGGTCAGAGACCTTCTTAATAGGAGAAACCCTGAACACAGGAACCCCCGCACCAGATAAATCAGTCCATCTAGACTGGAAAAACCGAAGCAACTGATCATGAATAACAACAGGGTCAGTCTGGAGATTGCCATTCTCATCAGCTATTCTGCTGATTCTATTAGCAGCCCGTCGCTTCAAAGTGGCCTGATGGAAGAACCTGGTATTGCGGTCACCTTCCCGATCCACTGAACCCTAGACCTCTGTCTCCAATAAATCTCCTGCTGCATCAGAAGAGAGTGGTGAAGAGCAAGCTTAGAACGAAGAGAGGAAAGATCAAGAACAGATAGCGAGCCATCCTGGTCCTCTCTTTCTTGGATAAGAGTAATGTCCACTTCAACTTGCTCAATCTGTCTCACTAGGTTACCCACCTCGAATCTATTCCATCTAGTCAGCCGACGCCTAACCAGCTCCAATCTTCTAGAGAGCCGATAAGAGGCATTACCTCTCATAGGTAAGTGCCAGACCTGGGATATGATAGCACGAGCTGAGGGGTAAGACGTCCAGAATTGCTCAAATCTAAACTGTCGCCGCTGGTGAAGAACATGGTCAGTGGAAATCAAATAGGACAGTGATCAGACGCTATCCTGACAGATGAGTGACAGTGGCAGAGGGAAACATCTGAGACCATTGAGCAGTGGCCAGGGCTCTATCCAGCCTTTCCCAGACACGAGCCGAACCCTGTCGATTATTACACCAGGTGAATTGGGCTCCAGAAAAACCCAAGTCCAGCAATCCAACAGCAGAGATAAATGATCTAAACTCAGTGATTTCAACTGAATCAATGACTCGTCTGCCCCCTCTCTTCTCGTTAGCTGCAACAATACAGTTAAAGTCACCAGCTACAATGGACGGGATACCCTGGTTAAGGAGAGAGAGAATCTCAGCCCAGAGAACACACCTTTCCCTGAAGTCAGTGCTGGCATAAATCCCTGAAAGGAGCTAGGGGTCGGAGGACCCTTCCGAGACAAGAAGAGCTATATGTTGATTACACTGATGAAAGGCGTTCACAGAAACCAATGAGTGCCGCCAAAAAGCAACAATTCCACCAGAAAGACCTTCAGACTCCATAGCATATGAAGACCAAGTCCTAGCAGCCTGTCTCTGAAACCGGGCCAAGCTATCTCCCGATAACCGGGTTTCCGTTAAGATACATATATCAAAATTATGAATCTGCAATAATCTACCAAAAGAGATTGAAAAGACGGTTTTCGAGCTCCTCTAACATTCCATATAAGTATCTTCATTTACAATTAGGGGGAAGGGGGATGTCCACCCTGATCTTCCATCATAACTGAATCAGAAAGGTACTCCGAAGGCAGGTACCACCCACATCCGACTGCATTATACAATCCAAAGTAGGATTAGCAGTCCTTGGGTCCGATGCGTCAGGTACAGCTTCCCCACCTCGGGATTCATAACAGGGGAATCAGGATCCTTTGACTGGCCCTGAATTGCCAATTTAAGGCAAGAAAGAGTCGCTTCATGGTTGCAGTTAGCAGCCTTTGACGACTGGCCCCCAAACACAATAGTGCCTGACTCCTGACCCGAGGAAGTCTTATTAGACCAACTGCCTTCAGAGATAGAATGCCGACCAAGGTTAGGACCAGCACTTTCAAGTGCTACGATGAATGTTTTTCATTTCAACCTTTTTTTTTCTCAAAATATTTGATTTTAACATCAAACATGTAAAATCGGTGCCATTTGGTACCGAATTTAAAAGTAGCTCGAGACAAACTAGCTTTTCGTTCATAGACTTGATAAGTGTGGTGCATTCCAAGGGTAAATTTTATGTTGCTAAAGGAGTCCTAGCTTTTGATTCATAGACTTGGTAAGCGTGGTGCAGTCTAAGGGTAAATTTTATGTTGTTAAAGGAGTTCTTTAGTGAACCGTAAGTTAGAAGGTCAGCTGAGCCAAAATTAACTAACTTGGCCCCAAGCATCTGAAATTTGCGCAGCATCGATTTAATCAGCATTGGCCCTGTTCAATATATATAGCTTTCTTGCACGATGGTGTCGTGGTTCCGTTGGTAGACTTTACAGGAGACTTAACTTTACCTTCATACTTGGTTGGAGAATAAGCCCCACAAAAGTCAAATAGGAGAGTAATGTGTTCTGCTCTGGCTTGAATTCACTCGACGTTATTAATGTGGCTGATCCAGCGCCGTTAGAATAAAGGTAAAAGCAGCTAACGGAAGTCACCATATCTCGACCCCGAGACCTCCTCCGGTCTCGGGGTGCACCAGCATCATCTCACCCCCGAGACCTTCTTCGGTCTCGGGATGAGATCACCATATCTCGACCCCGAGACCCCCCCTCCGGTTTCGGGGTGCACCAGCATCATCTCACCCCCGAGACCTCCTTCGATCTCGGGATGAGGTCATCATATCTCGACCCCGAGACCCCCCTCCGGTCTCGAGGTGCGCCAGCATCATCTCACCCTCGAGACCTCCTCTGGTCTTGGGGTGAGATCACCATATCTTGACCCCGAGACCCCCCCTCCGGTCTCGGGGTGCACTAGCACATCTCACCCCCGAGACCTCCTCCGGTCTCGGGGTGAGGTCATTATATCTCGACCCCGAGACCCCCTCCGGTCTCGGGGTGCACCAGCATCATCTCACCCCCGAGATCTCCTCCGGTCTCGGGTGAGATCACCATATCTCGACCCCGAGACCCCCCTCCAGTCTCGGGGTGCACCAGCATCGTCTCACCCCCGAGTCCCCCTCCTGTCTCGGGGTGAGGTCACCATATTTAGACCCCGAGACCCCCCTCTGGTCTCGGGGTGCGCTAGCACCATCTCAACCCCGAGACCTCCTCCGATCTCGGGGTGAGGTCATCAAATCTCGACCCCGAGACCCCCTCCGGTCTCGGGGTGCACCAGCATCATCTCACCCCAAGACCTCCTCGGTCTTGGGGTGAGGTCATCATATCTCGACCCCGAGACCCCCCTCCGGTCTCGGGGTGCACCAGCATCATCTCACCCCCGAGACCTCCTCCGGTCTCGGGGTGAGATCACCATATCTCGACCCCGAGACCCCCCTCCAGTCTCGGGGTGCACCAGCATCGTCTCACCCCCGAGACCCCCTCCTGTCTCGGGGTGAGGTCACCATATTTAGACCCTGAGACCCCCCTCCGGTCTCGGGGTGCGCTAGCCCATCTCACCCCGAGACCTCCTTCGGTCTTGGGGTGAGGTCATCATATCTCGACCCTGAGACCCCCCTCCGGTCTCGGGGTGCACCAGCATCATCTCACCCCCGGGACCCCCTCCTATCTCGGGGTGAGTCACCATATTTAGACTCCGAGACCCCCCTCCGGTCTCGAGGTGCGCTAGCACCATCTCACCCCCAAGACCTCCTCCGATCTCGGGGTGAGGTCATCATATCTCGACCCCAAGACCCCCTCCGGTCTCGGGGTGCACCAGCATCATCTCACCCCAAGACCCCCTCCGGTCTTGGGGTGCGTAGGCGTCACCAATGTCCAGCACGTGAACCAGCCTCCAAGCCAAACGACAGCTCGGGCCACCTGCGCACCCACGTGGCTCGCCGTGTATCCGTGGCTGCTCACGGCCAAGCCTCATAATGGCGTATGGTGCACTGCATGTCCCTATGCGTGATTGTGCCCTGTTATGGAGTACGATTCACTACCACTCGTAACTGTGCGCGGTCATGTCAAGCAACGGCGTGCACCAATGCAACCACGGCCGCTAGACGTGTGTAAAGCCATATTGACAAGTAGCGCGGGACGCCTCCGGCGCGCACAGTATGGTACGATAGCAATTTTCTGAAAAGAAAGATGGGACGTTCGAACAGGTATAAAAGCACGCGCCCGCGCTGTGAGTAGGATCCTTGAACTCTGGTTTTCTAGCTTTCTTCTCCTAGCAAAACCCTAACTATCTCAGCTCTCTCCTACTGAGCAGTTCTTGTCTGATCCCAAGTAGCTAACTTGAGCATCGGAGGGTCCCCACCGGAGCATCCGGTCTCCGAGGACTTTTCTTAGGGGTCGGTGAGAAGGACGCCGTCTTCCCCGACGCTTGAAGAAGGTGACTTGGTGTCATCAGATTGGCGCGCCAGGTAGGGGGGGAAAGAGAAAGACATCGAACCAGCAATCTGTGATCTGTCTTCTCGAGTTCCTGAAGCCATGGTGACGACCCGAACGAAGGGAGTTTGCCGGTTGCGCTGGGGGGCAGCGCGGAGCCGGTCCACCGGAGGCCCCCTCGGCTCTCCGACCAAGTTCCGGCACCACTCATCCAGGAGGCTAGACCTTCCGCTCCTCCGGCCGATGTCCCTGTGCCTCCTCCGCAGTTTCTAGACAATCGATTCACCACCCTAGCCACGCAAGTCCAGTCTCTGGCGACGGCGGTTCAGGGCCTGCAGCACCAACGGCGGCCGTGCAGCAGCCGGAGCCAAATCCATTAGTCCCAGGGGTGGTACAACCCAGCCAGCATTCCTCCCGGAGGAGATCACCGGTACCGGGGGATCGCCACCATCACGCTCCGCCCAAGCCTCATCACCGGGAAGCCTCTAAGAGACACCGGTCTCCTTCCCGCCACGCTAGTGTCTCTCCTAAGCGGCGGCACGGGAAGGAGGCGGAGCGTCCCCGCTGGCATGCCGTCCCCGTTCTCGTCTTCTGAATCTTCGGGGGAGGGCTCTTTTGATGGCCGGATGCCTCATCGAGCCGAGCGTCGACTCGATGAATATAATCAGAGGCTTGGAGGAGCTTAGCCGCCGGATCACCCACTGCCAGAGACGGACTATGACAGCCGGCCTCCACTGTCTCGCCGCATCATGGAAGAACCCATCTCCACCCGGTTCTGCCTTCCCCAGCTAGATCCTTATGACGGGACCACAGACCCTTGGACCACTTGGAAAGTTATAAAGTTCTCATGCAAGTCCAGGGGGCCACCGACTTACTCATGTGCATCGCCTTCCCAGCCACCTGAAGAAGGCTGCCTGAGCTTGGTACTCCCGTCTGCCACCACAGAGCATTGATTCTTTCCGCCAGTTGGAGAGGGCTTTCTTGGCCCATTTTGATGCCTGCTGAAAGATCCCCAGTAGCAGATAGCCTCTTCGCCGTCCAGCAAAAAAGCGGCGAGTCCCTGCGGGATTATGTTGCTCGGTTCAAGGAGGCGGCCCTAGAGGTCTACAATCTGAAAGACTCGATGGCCACCTTGGCCTTGAAGCGAGGGCTTCGCCCATCTTGCTTCGTGTACTCCCTCGACAAGAAGCCACCCGGCTCTTACGCCGAGCTCTTGACCCGGGCCCATAAGTACATTCGAGCTGACGAGGCCGACTTCTCCCGCGCGAGGTTGGTAGGAACGTCCCCAAGAAGCCTGTCCGACCAGAGCCTACCGAAGCTCGCCCTAGGAGACCTGAGCCTCCTCGCCGGCCAGACAACCGTCCCAAGCCCTTGCACCAAGAGATGGACCCTACACCCCACTGCTCGCCCCGATATCTCAAATCTTGCTCGAGATTGAAGGGGAGTCTTATCTTCAGCGCCCTCCTCCAATGAACCAGAAGATCCCTCGCAACAAGAACCTTTATTGTTGCTACCACCGGGATCACGGTCATGATACTGACGAGTGCCGCCAGCTGAAGAAGGCTATCGAAGACCTTATCCAGCGGGGCCACCTGGGAAAGTTCGTCCAGAGGAACAACCGGGAGCTCCTGGCCCGTCAGCGCCCCCGCCGCCGATGATCGACATTGCCCCAATGGAGAAGACGGTGGCAATGATTTCCTGGGGGCAGGAGGCCCGCCGAAGAGGCCGAGAGGGGAGGGGGAGTTGGATTCTGTAATTCCTTTCTTTAAAAAGGACTTAGAGGAGGTAGTAAACAAAAATGATGACAGCGTCGTTGTATCTATGACGATCGCTAAACATCCTGTAAAGAGAATTCTAGTTGATAGTGGGAGCTCTGTGGATGTTTTGAACTATGACGCTTTTGTTCGCATGAACCTGTCGCCTGATCTACTCTGGCCCGTCGCCATGCCCCTGATGGGGTTTACTGGAGATTCTATGAAAGTCGAGGGGGAGGTCACTCTCCCTGTGACGGCTGGCACAGCCCCGTGTCAAAGCACGGTTTTCATGAAGTTCTTGGTGGTTCGTGTGCCTTGCTTACAACGCGATCCTCGGGAGGCCCGGGCTCAATGTTTTGGATGCTATCATATCCACTAAGAGGCTCCTCGTGAGGTTTCCTACCAGCGAAGGAGTCGGAGAGATGGGGAGAGCAGAATCCACCTTCACTTTGCTACCATATGGCCCCTAGTCCGCAGGGGGCGGCACCCACGTCGGTACTTGAGATGCTGGATCCTCGAGACCTGGAGAAAAGAGGAGAGCCGACCGAGCGACTACTTACTTTCCCCTCGGGGAGGACCCAATAAGAGTAGTCCAGATTGGAGCCCTACTCCCGGAGGAGGCTCGTGACCGGCTCCTCACCTTTCTACGGGCTAATGCGGATGTCTTCGCCTGGTCGGCATTTGATATGCCAGGAATTTCAGAAGAGGTGATTACCCACCAGCTTAACATTCGGGTGGAGTGCCGACCCATCCGGCAGAAGAAAAGGAGTTTCGCCCTCGACCGATAGAAGGCCGTGGATGAGAGGTGCGGAAGCTACTGGTGGTCGGTCACATCCGCCAGGTACCCGGACTGGCTGGCGAATGTTGTGATGGTTCACAAGGCCAGTGGGAGCTGGAGGATGTGCGTGGACTTCACCGACCTCAACAAGGCATGCCCCAAAGATAGCTTCCCATTGCCTCAGATCGACCAGCTAGTGGACGCCACATCCGGGCATGAAACCCTTAGTTTCAGGGACGCATTCTCGGGGTACAATCAGATCAGGATGAACCTGGCAGATGAAGAAGCCACCTCTTTTATTACAGAAAAGGGGATTTACTGCTACAACGTGATGCCGTTTGGCTGAAGAATGCCGGAGCCACCTACCAAAGGTTAATGAATAAGGTCTTTGAAGACCAGATAGGACGCAATATGGAGGTGTACGTGGATATGCTAACCAAGAGCACCAGTGCCGCCGACCATGTCGCCGACCTCGAGGAGACCTTCAACAACCTGCGCCGGTATCAGATGAGGCTTAACCCCACAAGTGCGCCTTCGGAGTGGCGGCAGGTAAGTTTCTAGGTTTTATGGTAACCCAGAGAGGGATTGAAGCCAACCCTGACAAGATCAGGACTATCTTGGAGATGAGGCCCCCAGCTAACAAGAAGGAGGTGTAATGCCTAACTGGGAGGGTGGCAGCTTTGAGTCGCTTCATGTCAAGATCGGCAGAAAGGTGCCTGCTCTTCTTTAAGGCGCTGCACAAGGTCAACGGCTTCGAGTGGACAAAGGAGTGTCAGGATGCCTTTGAGGAGTTGAAGCAATTTTTATCCACTCCCCCGCCGTTGTCCAAGCCAAAGAATGGAGAGGAGCTCTTCCTATATCTTGCAGCCTCCCCCGAAGCTGTCAGCTCGTGCTCGTGCGCATGGATGTTGATGGAGTCCAGAGGCCGATCTATTACACCAGCAAGGTACTTCATGATGCCGAGACCAGATACTCTAGAACTGAGAAGATCATTTTTGCCCTGGTGGTCTCTGCCCAACGCTTCCGACCCTACTTTCAAGCCCATCCCATTGTGGTGCTCACGGACCAACCTCTTTGGACCATCTTGTCTCGCCCAGACACCTCCGGTCGACTAGCCAAATGGGCCATTAAGCTAAGTGAGTTTGACCTATCCATCCGGCCAAGGTTGGCCATGAAGTCTCAGGTGATAGCTGACTTCTTGGTTGAGTGTTCCTGGACCGAGAAGGGTATGGAGGAGGTGCGCCCGGAGGAGTGTGAGGACCCTCCCTCGACCGAGGAGGCAGAAAAAGAGGACTGGATTTTGCATGTGGATGGAGCAACAAATTCTCAAGGAAGCGGAGCTGGACTCATTCTTGCGAGCCCTAAGGGGGATGTGGTGGAGTATGCTCTTAGATTCCATTTTCCGGCAACTAACAACCAGGCGGAGTGCGAAGCTTTGCTAGCAGGAATGAGGTTGGCTGAGGAGTTAGGCGCGAGGCGTTTGAGGGCCTTCACAGACTCTCAGCTTGTTTCTGGGCAGATCACCGGGGAGTATGAAGCTAGGGACCCAACCATGTCTCGCTATCTGAGCAAGGTGCAATCCCAAGCCTCTCGGTTCTCTTACTTCCGTGTCAGCTACATTCCTCGAGCGGAGAATGCCAGAGCTGATGCATTATCCCGTTTATCCACTTCGGCCGACAGGACGCTGGGAAGAACATATGTGGAGCACCTCCAGACCCCAAGCATTGAAGTTGCAGATGAAGCGTTACCGGTGGAGCAAGAGCCCTCCTGGATGGACGCCTATGTCCGATACATGACCGACGGCATTCTCCCAGAGAACCCCGCTGAGGCCAAGTTACTCAGACGGAGGGCCCCGAGGTTCTTGGTGATGGATGGGAAGCTTTATCGAAGATCATTCTCATACCCGGTCCTCATGTGTGTGGGACTAGCGGAATCAGACTATATCCTGCGGGAGATCCATGAAGGCATCTGTGGAAGTCACCTGGGGGGTAGAGCCCTAGCTTACAAGGCCCTGCGGCAAGGGTACTTTTGGCTGACCATGAAGGAGGACGCATCCGAGCTCGTTAAGAGATGTGATAGCTGTCAGCGCCATGCTAATATCCAGCGATAGCTGACGTCACAGTTAACCCCCTTGGTGGCACCCTGGCCCTTCGCCCAGTGTGGTATGGATATCCTGGGACCATTTCCCCTGGCCTTCAGATAGCGAAAGTTCCTCCTGGTGGCCGTTGATCACTTCACCAAGTGGGTTGAGGCCGAAGCCCTTGCTAAGATCACGGAGAGCAAGGTGAGATCTTTCTTTTGGAAATCCATCATATGTCGGTTCGGACTGCTGCACACCCTGGTCACCGACAATGGCCGGCAGTTTGACAACACGCCCTTCCGAGAATTCTGCTCTGAGCTGGGCATCCGTCAGAAGTTCACTTCCGTCGGGCACCCCCAGACCAACGGGGCGGCTGAGGTAACTAATCGAATCATTCTCCAAGGGCTCAGAACTCAATTAGTTGACTGTAAGGGACGATGGGTGGAGGAGCGCTCCCCAACGTGCTGTGGGCCTACCACACAACACCGCGAGCCCCCACCGGCGAGACCCCATTCAGCTTAGTCTTTGGATCCGAAGCCGTCATCCCGGTAGAAGTTGGCTCACCGAGCCCTCGGGTGGAATCGTACGACGAGGAAGGCAACCTAGACCAGCTGCGAGCCAACCTCGACCTGGCGGAGGAATTGCAAGATCGAGCGTGACTTCGGATGGCGGTCTATCGGCAATGTGCCGCCAAATATTACAACGCCGTATGCATCCCAGGACTTTCCTGCCGGGGTACCTGATCCTTCGACGGGCTGAAGTCTCAAAGCCGGCAGAAGGAGGCAAGCTAGCCCCAAATTGGGAAGGACCGTATCGGATCGCCGAGACGCTTCGTCACGGAGCTTACAAGATTGAAGAGCTTGATGGAAAGCCACTTCCTAGGACGTGGAATGCAGACAACCTTCATCGGTATTATCAGTAACGCACTTCTCCTCACATTGAATATCGTGCCTGTATTCTCTTTGGGCTTTCGCCCCCCATTCTATATTAACAAATTTCAATTTTAGCTCCTGAGTTCTTTCACCTAAAGCCCTGGGCCAGCCAGGCATGAAGCCCGACACCCGTCGGCACCTAAAGCCCTGAGCCAGCTAGGCATAAAGCCCGACACCCGTCGGCACATAAAGCCTTGGGCCAGCCAGGCATAAAGCCCGACACCCATCGGCACATAAAGCCCGACACCCGTCGGCACCTAAAGACCTGGGCCAGCCAGGCATGAAGCCCGACACCTGTCAGCACATAAAGCCCTGGGCCAGCCAGGCATAAAGCCCGACACCTGTTGGCACATAAAGCCCGACACCCATCGGCACCTAAAGCCCTGGGCCAGTCAGGCATGAAGCCCGACACCCGTCAGCACCTAAAGCCCTGCACCAGCCAAGCATGAAGCCCGACATCCGTTGGCACCTAAAGCCCTGGGCCATCCAGGCATGAAGCCCGACACCCGTCGGCACCTAAAGCCCTGGGCCAGCCAGGCATGAAGCCCGACACCCGTCAGCACCTAAAGCCCTGCACCAGCCAGGCATGAAGCCCGACATCCGTCGGCACCTAAAGCCCTGGGCCATCCAGGCATGAAGCCCGACACCCGTCGGCACCTAAAGCCCTGGGCCAGCCAGGCATGAAGCCCGACACCCGTCGGCACCTAAAGCCCTGGGCCAGCCAGGCATGAAGCCCGACACTCGTCGGCACCTAAAGCCCTGGGCCAGCCAGGCATGAAGTTCGACACCCATCGGCACCTAAAGCCCTGCACCTGCCAGGCATAAAGCCCGACACCCGTCGGCACCTAAAGCCCTGGGCCAGCCAGGCATAAAGCCCGACACCCGTCAGCACCTAAAGCCCTACACCAGCCAGGCATGAAGCCCGACACCCATCGGCACCTAAAGCCCTGGGCCAGCCAGGCTAAAGCCCGACATCCGTCGGCACATAAAGCCCGACACCCGTCGGCACCTAAAGCCCTGGGCCAGCTAGGCATAAAGCTTGACACCCGTCGGCACCTAAAGCCCTGGGCCAGCCAGGCATAAAGCCCGACACCCGTCGGCACCTAAAGCCCTGGGCCAGCCAGGCATAAAGCCCGACATCCGTTGGCACCTAAAGCCCTGGACTAGCCAGGCATAAAGCCCAACACCCATCGGCACCTAAAACCCTGGGCCAGCCAGGCATGAAGCCCGACACCCGTCGGTACCTAAAGCCCTGGGCCAGCCAGGCATGAAGCCCGACACCCGTCGGCACCTAAAGCCCTGGGCCAGCCAGGCATGAAGCTCGACACCCATCGGCACCTATAGCCCTGCACCAGCCAAGCATAAAGCCCGACACCCGTCGGCACCTAAAGCCCTGGGCCAGCCAGGCATAAAGTCTGACACCCGTCGGCACCTAAAGCCCTGGGCCAGCCAGGCATGAAGCCCGACACCCGTCGACACCAAAAGCCCTGCACCAGCCAGGCATGAAGCCCGACACCCGTCGACACCTAAAGCCCTGGGCCAGCCAGGCATAAAGCCCGACACCCGTCGGCACATAAAGCATGACACCCGTCGGCACCAAAAGCCCTGGGCCAGCCAAGCATAAAGCCTGACACCCATCGGCACATAAAGCCCGACACCCGTCGGCACCTAAAGCCCTGGGCCAGCCAGGCATAAAGCCCGACACCCGACGGCACATAAAGCCCGACACTCGACGTCACATAAAGCCCGACTCCCGTCGGCACCAAAGGTCATGTGCCTACCTGGCGCAGGGCCCGACGTACCCCTGGCAGAGCAGCGCGCCGTCGGTCCTAAGGAACTCACCTACCTCAACCTTCAACAACCGGCGCGTCAACCCCAAGGAACCTATCCTTCCTTGCCACGAGTTTTGGTCCTAGATGGCTAAGACGGGGTAGCTCGCGTGAGCTGGAAGTTATCCCCTGGCACTAATGGAACTAAGGGGCCGCGCGTTGTCAACCAACGAATTGGGGATAAGAGTCGCAAATAGACAGTATCTTGGAGGAAAAAGGTATTTCATTAATCTGAAGGGATTACAAAATGCCGACATCGTCGGACTTGCAAAAACAAAAATACAAGGGGGCTCACGGTTCATCTAGCGGGCTCATCGTCAGAGGGAGCCGAATCCGAGAAGTGATCCGGTTCGACTTCCAGGGCTTGGGGAATGTTCAAGTCCCTGGCAATTTTCTCCTTCCCGTGCTGGAACCCTTGAAGGAACACCGCCGCCGAGGCTTCTGCCAAATCATCTGTAAAGCGCTTGGACGCTTTGTACTCTTCTATAATTCCGACGGTCCTGGCCACGATGGCAACTCTACCTCAGCGGCTCGAGCTCTTTCCTCTGCAGCGAGGGCTGCCACTGCAGCCCTCTCGGCCTCTTGGGCGCGACTCCTCTCCTCCCCAGCTTGGTTGGCTTTTTCCTTCGCCGCCCGTGCCTCCTCCTCTACTGCCGCTGCTTTTTCCTCTGCGGACCCTACTCTCCCCTCAGCCACGACCGCTCGACCCTCTATCTCTTCGATGGTCAAGGTTAGCTCAGAGATGTGCAGGTCTCTGGCCATCACGGCATTTTCAGCCTCCGTCATTTGGTGGAGCGCCGCCCACAGGCGGTTAGCATCAGCCTCCGCCCTACTCTCGGCGGCCCTTGTTTCACTGGCCCAGGCGCTTCTGGTCGACTCCAGCGCCTCCTCGGCCACCTTTGCGCGGTGCTGGGCACTTTCGGCCTCCTTCTGGGCCTCCCGCAGAAGGGCCTTCCCATCATGGATAGCATCCCTCGTGGCCCTTAGGGAATGTGCAAGCTGCATGAAAGTCCTAGGTTAACAAAAAGAAAGAGAAAAATATAAAGGTAAAGGATGGAAAGATTGCTTACCCTGACAAGGGCCGCGTAGGATTCTTGGAAGAATATACTCACCTTCAAGTGGCTGAGCTCTTCCAGGACTTCGGGCATGAAAACTGGAGAAAGGACCCGTTCAGCCCAGCGACCGTCATTCAAGATGGAGTCCCGGAGCGGCTCTGGTTTGGCCCAGCTCCGGTCGGCCGCCTCAGCCTCCTCCGGCTCAACGCGCGGGCTGCTTCTAGGCATCCTCTCGGGGGGTGGGCTGGCTACCCCTGATGGCCCCTCGCCCCAGTCCCTAACTGCCTCGGGTGGGGTCGGTTCGCCAGGGACAGGAAGCTCCTCCGACACTATAGGCTCCTTCGCCACTGCCGGCTCCTCTGCAGCTGGCTCCTCTATTGGGGCCCCCACGGTCGCCGCTACCTCTGGCTATAAGGTCGATTTCTGGAGCAGCCGGGGGGTCTTGTGGTGCCGGTGGTCGGGGAACCTGAGCTATCGGGCGTTTTGGGGGTGGAACTTGCTGGCCTTCACTCGGTCCCTCCCGGGCCCTCTTCTTTAAGACGACCTTCAGGAGTTTCTGTATCGGTATCTTCATGGCTGCATGATATCGGTCAAGTTAAAAAAAAAGAAGAGGAAAAGAGGAAGAAGCAGGCAAAATTTTGGCTAAGTGTGGAAATGGCTTACCCCAGTGGGAGATAAGACCCGCTGACTAGAGGTTATCTTCCGTCAAAAGCAAGGTGTACCGAGGGACCGCGGCGGCTAACAATTGACCCAACACTTCCCGATCTCCAGGGTGGACGGTGGAGTTCGCGTTGCCTCGGAGGTCGGGGTCTCTCCACCGGGGCATGACTTGGTCTAGGCCAGCGAAAAAGAAACGGAATTTTCATCCCTTGATCGAGGAAGGAAGAAAAAGTTTGAGGACCCGATTGGGTCGGGGCTGGAACAGCCACCAACCCTTCTGGGACCGGAGGATATAAAAAGACCGAAAAAGAGAGATCCGGGGGGTGATGCCAAGACGATGACAGAGGATAACAAAGGCGCTAACTACCCGGTAGGAATTCGGGACCAATTGAGAAGGGGTCAAGGAGTAGTAGTCAAGAAGGTTGATGAAAAAGGGAGGAAAGGATGGGCGGAGACCCGCCTTCAGGCAAATCTCAAACAAGGCCACCCGACCGGGTCGGGAGGAGATAACTCTATCATCAGGAGTTGGCAGGAAAAGCTCGACGTCCTGGGGAATCTGGTAACGGGCCCGGATTTTTGCCAAATCCAGGCCTGTTACCGTCGAGGCGGTCCCCTTCGGGGATCCCTCCACCCTCGAGGAGGTGCCGGCCTTTGACCAGCAGCTCCTCGATGGGGTTCCGCCAGCGACCCGTCGCCGGGCCAGGGGAACGCGGTCCTTTGAATCAGTGGACCACTCAAGTGGCGAAGAGGGGGAAGGTACAGGAGAGGCGCAGTGCCTCTCAGAGGGAGAACGATTCTCTGAATCGTCCTCCGAGGTCCAAGATGGAGAACTCATGGGTAAAAGAAGAGATGGAGTCTAGAATGGACAAAGAACTAACCTGAGGGAAGGAAAGCTAAGCGCAGGATTCACAGGTTGCAAGGGAGACCAAAGCGCAGGCTCAGAGGAAGACGACGATGGAAGCAGTGGTGAGGCTAGATTCAACCCTCATTCAAGTTTTATTGGGTTTTCAAATTGTCCCGCCTCGTCTCGTCAGCCACATGGACCCCCACCATAGGCTGGTTCGCCTCGATGGTTGCCCAGCGCGTGATATGGTACGCCTTCGGCCAATGATGGGACTCCGCTGACATCGCCGCTACGAGAGGTAATGATGATGCAACTTTTCACGCGGACTTCGAAGAGCTAACCTCGCCTCGAGATCGATTGTGGCGGGCTCAGTGTACGGAAGCGGCCGCCTTTTTACATTCCCCATGTCGCCCACATAGAGATGTGGACAGGGATCAGCCACGTGGGAGGTAGCACCCCTTTCGCCTTGCCAGTGGGGCCCGCTTCGCCTCAGGGATGGGGGCATCTGATGTGGCTGATACAGCGCCGTTAGAATAAAAGGTAATAGCAGCTAACGGAAGTCACCATATCTCGATCCCGAGACCTCCTCCGGTCTCGGGGTGCACCAGCATCATCTCACCCCCGAGACCTCCTTCGATCTCGGGGTGAGATCACCATATCTCGACCTCGAGACCCCCCCTCCGGTCTTGGGGTGCACCAGCATCATCTCACCCCCGAGACCTCCTCCGGTCTCAGGGTGAGGTCATCATATCTCGACCCCGAGACCCCCTCCGGTCTCGGGGTGCACCAGCATCATCTCACCCCCGAGACCTCCTCTGGTCTCGGGGTGAGATCACCATATCTCGACCACGAGACTGCCCTCCAGTCTCGGGGTGCACCAGCATTGTCTCACCCCGAGACCCCCTCCTGTCTCGGGGTGAGGTCACCATATTTAGACCCCGAGACCCCCCTCCGGTCTCGGGGTGCGCTAGCACCATCTCACCCCCGAGACCTCCTCCGGTCTCAGGGTGAGGTCATCATATTTCGACCCCGAGACCCCCTTCCGGTCTCGGGGTGCACCAGCATTATCTCACCCCCGAGACCTCCTCCGGTCTCGGGGTGAGATCACCATATCTCGACCCTGAGACCTCCCTTCGGTCTCGGGGTGCACCAGCATCGTCTCACCCCCAAGACCCCCTCCTGTCTTGGGGTGAGGTCACCATATTTAGACCCTGAGACCCCCCTCCGGTCTCGGGGTGCGCTAGCACCATCTCACCCCCGAGACCGGAGGACCTCCTCCGGTCTCGGGGTGAGGTCATCATATCTCGACCCCGAGACCTCCCTCCGGTCTCGGGGTGCACCAGCATCATCTCACCTCCAAGACCCCCTCCAGTCTCGGGATGCGCAGGCATCACCAACGTCCAGCACATGAACCAGCCTCCAAGCCAAACGACAGCTCCGGGCCACATGGCGCACCCAGGTGGCTCGCCGTGCATCCGTGGCTGCTCGCGGCCATGCCTCATAACGGCGTATGGTGCACTACATGTCCCTGTGCGTGATTGTGCCCTGTTACGGAGTACGATTCACTACCACTCGCAACTGTGCGCGGTCATATCAAGCAACGGCGCTCACCAATGCAACCACGGCCGCTAGACATGTGTAAAGCCATATTGATAAGTAGTGCAGGATGCCTCCGGCATGCACAGTGATGGTACGACAGCAATCTTCTGGAAAAGAAAGATGGGACGTTCGAACAGGTATAAAAGCATGTGCCCGCGCTGTGAGTAGGATCCTTGAACTCTGGTTTTTTAGCTTTCTTCCTCCTAGCAAAACCCTAACTGTCTCAGCTCTCTCTTGCTGAGCAGTTCTTGTCTAATCCCAAATAGCTAACTTGAGCGTCGAGGGTCCCTACCGGAGCATCCGGTCTCCGGGGACTTTTCTTGCAGGGATCCGATGAGAAGGACGTCCGTCTTTCCCGATGCTTGAAGAAGAAGACTTGACATCATCAGTTATAACATCACCGAGGGAGTCAAGCCCAAAACTGAGCTGCGTGAAGTCCAATTAACTCGTATGCATGAAATTTGAGAAAAAAATGAGCATAGGTAAGTACTACTGGACTCGTGAATCGCTAATTAAGGGAGAGTCGGTGGACGTTAAGGTCTACTTGAGAAGAATTGAATCGCAATTAGCTAACCATGTTGAGACACGTCAATTAGATTAGTTGGTTCCTGAGAAATTTGTGGAATCAGTAGGAATTCTGCTCCACGATGTCTGTCAAATAGGATTTATTTATTTATTTTTTTGATACAAGCGGACGATCATACTAGTCTAGTGCGAATCATTTCAGATAGATCGAAATATAAAATTTGCTGTAAAACAGTAGGGCAGGGGTCATCCAGCCTCCATATCCAGTAATCTGCATGCTGAGCTATTGAAGCTGCCATCCAGTCGGCCACCGAATTAGCTTCACGGTATATATATGATAAATCTGGACAGTACAACTCTCTTCAGGATAGACCATATGTCCTTGAGTATAGGATTAGTGGGGCCTTTGGAAACATTCTCCTTTCTGAGCCACCGAATAACCGTCATCGAATCACCCTCGATCACAAATCTATAAGCATAAAGGATTTAAGAGGCATAAGAAATACCTGCTCACGCAGCATAAAGCTATGTCATAGGGACAGAGGAATCAAGGGTGCCAATCAAGCAAGAACTAAATGGGATTTAAACATTTTCAACAAGCCAACCAAGCAAGAACTAAGTGGGATTTAAACATTTTCAACAGGCCAACCAAGCAAGAACTAAATGGGTTAGTTTGTAATCATATTCACCAAAATCCAATTATTCAATATATTAGAATCAGACAGATAGATAGGTGATGATTTTAAACTTACCTCTGATCCATTGAATAAATCATTTAAATAATATTCATCTATTCATGGCTTGAATGTTGAATCTATCCATACTAAATATCATGGATACGCTATGATCATATTAATTAATAATTAAATGGCTGGATTACAAATTAGAACCTTCTCCTTTTGATCCACCGGATTAGTTCCGAACCAAATCAACAGGATTTTTCCCCATCACATTCCACTCTCTTGATTTTAAAACTTTCTGATCGCGGCGCGTCGCGTCGATTTCCACTGGGCGAGACTCGAGAGGCGGTGGTCACCCGATTCAGCCCGATTCCATCCGCCTAAGAACCGATTCCCGTATTCGATTCCCCGCCGTATAAGTTCTTGTCGGGTCGGCGAGGGCTAGACAAACCCTATGCGCCCAAGCTCTTGAAGGGGAGCAAAACTCTCGCCTCGCTGTGCTATTTCCGCTTCTGGTTCCCTTGCTCGCCTCCCTATTCTTTCTCCGCTCTCGATCTCCAGGTACGAGAATTCTCTTTTCTTCTCTCTTTCATCCTTCTCGATTTCTTGTTTCCTTCAAATTGCTCTTCCAAGATCTCTTATTGAGTTTCTCTTTGATTTATTTGTTTAGGTTTTTGTTATTTGGAACGATGAGGACCCGAAATTCCGACACTCCCAAATCTGCGGCGGCCAGGAAGACGGCTCAGCCGAAGAAAGACGCTTCCGCCGATAAAACACCGGAGATCGCGACCAAATCGACGCCAAGATCGGGAGCCAAGTCCGCCAAGGGCGCCGGCAAGCGGTCCGCAGCAGTCGCCGCCGCCACTTCTTCTCCGGCTCCTGTGGTAGTCACGCCCGATGCTAGGCCGGAACCCAAAGGTAGAAACTTCTTCCTTTGAACCCTAGGTTTAGGTTGTTGTAGTCCAGGTGTTTGATGATATGCGTGCTTGATCCAGGTGAGGAAGTGGCGACTCCTGCTGATGAGAAGAAGGTGGATCCTGCGGTAAAATCTCCGACGGAGAAGAAGGCCGGTGGGAAGGCCAAGTCGCCATTGGGTGGGAGGGCTGCCTCTTCTGCTGCTGCGAAGGTGGAGGAGGCTGTGAAAGAGCCAGAACCACCAAGGGAGGAGGATGCTGCTAAGGTGGAGGAGGCTGTGGAAGAGCCAGCACCACCAAAGGTGGAGGATACTGTGGAAGAGCCACAACCGAAAACTGAAGAAGAAGATGCGAGTAAAGAGGAGGTGAAGGAGGAGGGACCGAAGGCTGATACTGTCATGGATGTTAACAAAAATCCGGAGAGTAATCCTGCAGAGAATGAGCAAGAAGAGGCTGCAGGGGACCTGCAGATGGAGGAGGAGGGGGAGCCAGAGTCTTCCGGAGAACCAGGTGATGAGGAATTTGTGGGTGGGGAAGAGGAGGAACCTGGGGCTGAAGGGGAGGAGGCAGTGGTGGGAGGAGAAGAGGAAGAAGGTCTCCAGGTGGAAGAGGAGGAACAATTTGAGATTTCTGATATGGCTAAGAGGAGGAAAATCAAGAAGGAGCAGGAGATCTTCGTTGGGGGTCTGGACCGGGATGCTGTGGAGGATGATTTGAAGAAGGCATTCGAGAAGGTTGGTGAGGTTGTTGAGGTCCGCCTCCACAAAGATTTTGCCACCAACAAGAACAAAGGCTTTGCATTCGTGAAGTTTGCCAACAAGGAGCAGGCTGCCAAGGCACTATTGGAAATGAAAATCCTGTTGTAAGATTTTATTTTATTTTTCCATTTACTCTATCCATCATTGGTTTTCTTGTTATCTCTTTAGAAATGGTAACATAACAATGTGTTGAGTAAGTGGAAAAAGCAATGCATTTAATTTTGAGGTTTGTTGATATAGTTGGCAGGTCATATTAGTTGAACTGCAGCTAGATGTGAAGCAATATCTGAACCATTTAGCCTCTCTGGGTGACTTCTTTTGGCAACGTAACTAGCATATAATTTTTTGTCAATTGTTTCAGGAGATTCTGATGTCAGAACACAAAGATTCTTTTGGCATTGCTTTTACACAATTTGTTGTGCAACAATTTAAATGTGTTTGATCTCAGATATGCGGAAAGTGCTGTGGCATTGCTTACAATTGCTTTTACTCAATTCTTTGTTTTGACAATTTAATTGTGTTTGATCTCAGATATGTGGCAAGCGTTGCGGCATTGCACCAAGTGAGGATAATGACACACTATTTTTAGGAAACATCTGCAATACATGGACAAAAGAAGCTGTATGGTTCACCTCTTTTATGTAATTTTATATTCAGTAAAGGCAATAGCTGTAGATATGGGTATGTTTCCTTATTTTATTCTTGTGGGATTTTAGATTAGGAGAAAACTTAAGGATTATGGAGTTGATGGCGTTGAGAGTATCACTCTTGTTGCGGACACTCAAAATGAAGGTCTGAGTCGGGGATTTGCCTTCCTGGAGTTTTCTTGCCATGCGTTGCGATGCTTGCCTACAAGCGGCTCCAAAAGCCGGATGCTATTTTTGGCCATCCTGATAGAACCGTCAAAGTGGCTTTTGCTGAGCCATTACGTGAACCAGATCCAGAAGTTATGGCTCAGGTGCCTTTTTGATCCATTGCTGCCCCACTGTGCATTGCTCTCCATTTTCCAGATGTTTGTCCATCATAATTTAGCTGTGTTTTATCGTTGATGCAGGTTAAATCGGTGTTTGTTGATGGGCTGCCACCATATTGGGATGAGGATCGCGTGAAGGAGCAATTTAAAGGGTATGGAGCGATTGAGCGTGTTGTGCTAGCTCGGAATATGTCAACTGCCAAGAGGAAGGATTTTGGATTTGTAAACTTTACAACCCATGAAGCTGCTGTTGCTTGTGTGGAAGCTGTAAACAACACTGAACTGGGTGATGGGAAGTCCAAGGTTTCTTTAACTCTGATCTGGTTGGATTATTGATATGGTCCTATTAGCAAGTAAATTATTTCAATATTTTTTTTTTTTTTGGTAATTGAGTTTTACATAGGAAGCTACCGTCCATATTTTCTTTTTTAATCATTTTAGTTGACTCTCATGTTTTACCATAGATCATGCTCTGGAAATTAAGAAATCATTTCCTTGGACTTCTGCTAACAAAAAAGTTCTGCTAACAAAACATGATAAACTGTTTTGTTGCACTAGTTCATCGATAATTTTTAAAATCAGAAGTCATCAAAATTATTTTAGAAATCTTAAGAAAATGAGGGGGTGGTCATGTTAAGCAGTTTAAGAGCCTTGTTCATGAATGCAAATTGTGATACCTAATTTTATCACTCTAATTTTGTTTCATGTAAGCCCAGGAACCTAACCTTTTTTTTAACTGGTTTTCCAGATGAAAGCAAGAGCTAGACTTGCCAATCCATTACCCAAAACTCAGGCTGTGAAGGGTGGAATGAGTGGTGGTTTTCGCATTGGGCACACTGGCATGGGAGTTTATTCTAGGTTTGGTAAGTATGAGTTGCCAACTGATTGAGCTTTTGTAACTTCTGCCACCTTTTACATTCCTGGAGTTTTTCTAGTGTCACCAGGTAGGGGATTTGGTAGGGGCAGATATTTTTCACATAGGGCAGGCTTTCAGGGTGGGAGGGGTTTTACTTTTCGTGGCCGTGGAAGAGGTGGCAGATTTCCATTTCCAGCTGAGGACAATCTAGAAATCCCACCTGAATTCCATGGTAGGAGGCCATTTGGATTCCGAGGTAAGTTGATTATCATCTCTCTGACAATTCTACAAAATAGGTGCTTGTTTAGTTGTTTCTCTCAGAAGTTAAAAGAGTCAAGAGATTGTCATGATTTACTGCTAACAGGTGGTAGAAGAGTTTCTACATCAGCAAGGCACGGTGGTTTTGATAGAGGTCGTGGAAGAGTCTTCCCATCCAGAAGGCCACCATATCTGCCAGAGGAGGAGTTTGGTGGGCCTTTTGGTGCTCGACACCTTGGTGAAGATCCTTACTTTTATGGAGATGTTGGGCATGGTATCAAGCGTCCATTTTCAATGATGGTTTGTATTACATTTTTTTGATTTTTGTATTTGTTTGATATCTGATTCATGACTGATTGTGACATGTTGCATATTTTGGCTTCAGGAGCATGATCCTGGTTACTTGGAATCTGGGTCTAGAATACGCCCTCGTTTTGATCATCCTGATCCATTGGTTGGTGGGAGTCGCTATCGAGGTTTGAATTCTCTGTTCTTTCGAGCAAAATTAATTGCACCCTTCTAATGTTACTAGAGGAGGATTTTGTTAATCTTTGCCTGAGTACTTTATTGTTTGTATTGACCAGATTCGTTGGGAATTGGTGGACTATATTCACATGATTATTATAGTTCAGATGTATGTATATAACTATACTCTTTTTATGCAATTTCCTCGGATAGATTTTTCCTGCATGTTACCTTCCTTTGATATATTATGCAGTATGGGGGTAGCTCGTATTCATCTCTTTATGGAGGTGAACGTCCTGGGGGTGGCTACTATTATTAGAGGGTAAGGTCAGACACTTCCATCACAAACTTCTAGTTCCTGCATATATCATCTCTTTCCTGTTAGTATCTCATTATAAATTATTTTTGTTTCTTTCCAGTAATTTGCAAATGCGGGTATGATGCTGCAGGAGGAAGCACTTTCTTGATAAGATGATGATCTCAGTTGTTCTCCTTGCCATACATTGAATTGGTTGAACTTTTAGAACTTTTTGACAACTAGGCTTCCAAGTATAGTTCAGTCTAGTTTATTTTTCCTGGGAGAAACTATTTAGGCTTATATCATTTGTATGTGCGGCAATGATGGATAGCCTATTTATGATGAACCCAATTGGAAGCAGAGTGTCTATTTTTCAATTGACTTCACTCATCAAGTGTGAACTCTTGAAGTCATCTTGGAGATAACATCTATGTTTGGATTAAAGCAATTTGCTCTTTGTTGGTGATATATGTGTTTGATCTGTTACCTGGAACACCAAAGAAAACATATGGGAAAACCATTATATTTGGATTTTGTTGGCTAACTAATCTGTTAGAGATGACAAAGTATATTTTTAGCCCATGGAATTCACAGGATGATGCAATCAGAGATGTGTTCCTGAGTATGAAATTGCATTCAAAAAGTGTGCATTTGATTTTATACCACAAATAATTTGATGAAACAGAACATGAAGGTTTTACTGCAATGTTTTTGTGGTTTACCGGTGGAGAGAGGAAAGTGGTTGTTAATATTATCATTATCAATGATTCCTGTTTAGTACAAGTACTCTGTTAGATCCTTAAGAGATCACTTTTGCTATTCTTTCCAACACATGTTTGTTTATGTTGCTTTTATATACGAGGGATAAAATTAAAGTCGTCAAAGTTGCTCTTGTGGTTTTGGAGCAATTTAATTCCTGTTGTCAAGGATGTGACTTGTTTTTTTTGGGAAAAAGCGTAATGGATCTTGATTGAATTGGAGGATCACTGGAATAGTATCCGATGCTTTTTTCAAGAAAGTTGCCTATGATTATGCTGTGAGATATCTTTTGTGGCCAAACTATATTTTCAAGATTTTCTTCTGATGAAAAAGACTCTAATGAAGCTTCTTATAAAGATGGATACAATGGATGCACATTTTGACATTCTTATCTAGTGGTTCCAACATATGTTTGTCATGGATTGTGTCTGTAATTTTTTGGTGGATTTGATGATAGTCCTTCTTGGTTGTTCCGTCGACAGTTCTACTTTTGGACTAAAGTTGTGTTCCAAAGAATTGTTGCATGAAGTGCAGAAATAATATGGATAGGTTCTTGCAACATGTAATACTTCCCATCTCGTTTAGTTGTATCATCATTGAGTTGTATATGCTGTGCAAGCTTCGCTATTGCGGTTGATCCTTCATATGGGGCCATGAATGTGGTCGTTTTCTGGGTTGAATCTAAATTCCCCTATATCATTTTGTTTTTTTAATTATCACTGTTTTAATTTTTAAGTGGCCCTGAATGTGATCGGGTGAATTTCATCTTTGTGCTTGATTTGTCTGTTATTGATTTGCATTGTAGCGTTGTGGAGTCTTGCATTATGGTGCTTCTTTTTGAATTTATTTTTTGACATGGAACATATGATATCGCATGAACTTGGAAGGTTTCATCACTGTAATCTTGGGGTTTTTATTTTATGTAGGATTGTGTGGTTGGTACTAATCCCATCATTATTAAAATTATCATGCTGAAAGAGAGATGATGGGGATCATCGCTAGTTCAGAATTGTTAAATTATATAATTCAAGAATTCCATTTTGAAGCATTGATTTGCTTCAATATGTTGAGGTCTCTGACTCAGATAACTCTTTCCAGGACGTCCTTGGGGGTATGATGTGGTTGATAGATGTGATTCTTCTTATTGCATCCTATGTTGCTCTATTTTTGTTTCCTCTGGAGATATTTTCTAGTGTAATTTATTATTGGCAACTAAAAATATGTAAAGCTGAGTTGCTGAAGAATCTGTTGAAGTTGTGCATTGAATAAAAGTACGATACATGCTTCAATATACTACCAAGATTTGAGGATAATTGGCATGGTGTATTATGCATTTGCTTTTGGACCATATATCAGATATTTACCCTTTTTTTGTTCAATCTTTATATAGATAGATGCATGAGATTTTCAGCTACTGATAATGATATGTGAAGTTTGAACAATATTGTCATGTGTTTCTCCAATTCATCATCTGCTCTAATAAGCAAACTTACACCACAGCTCATGCATTAGCAAGAAACTTTAAAACAGAGCTTTTGTTTGCTGGATGCTTTGTCTGAATTAAGAAAATAATATAGTCAAAGGGAAGGTGGTTAAAATGGGAAAGAGTTATCTTGAATCACTTGCCTATTTTTTTTTGTTCTCTCAGAATTGTCATTTTTTGGAGAAGAAAAATTATGGCCTTCATTTTGTTTTTTCCTTTTTTCTTATACTTGAAGTTTCCTTTTATATCAAATGGTGCAAAATAAGTTATGTTTACCAAAATTTGTTTTCCTTTTCTTTCTTAGCAACCAGATAGAGCCTAAATTTATTTCATACAAACTGGTCATATATGCAATACCTTGATGATGCCAATTTTTTTTTTTTGAGTCAAAGTTATGTAGCTAATTTTGTGATCAATATCGGAAAAAAGGGTAAGTTTTTCTCTAACTAAGGTTGCGATGTTCATAATTAGTTGTTAGGTAATGATATAGTAACCTCGAAATAGAATAATGTAAAATAACAGAGTATTTACTTTATGCATTTTCTGTCATTTACTGCAGCAATAATAGATTTTAGTCACGGTATATTTGTGCTAATTGTTCTCTATGTATGTAGAATCCAATTCATAGTAATTCAGAAATGTCTATTCTTTTTTATAGATGTTTGATATCTGATGTTGCCGTGGGCATTTTGAGGCTGTTATAATTAGCATTTCTTCTTGACCTGGAGCCCTTTCCTCTAATTATTGCTTTTGGATGAGTGCCTTTCTTTGAATATTATTTTTTCTTGACTTTATATTAACTATGCTTATATTCTATATGGTCTAGATCAACTCAACTCAACTCATATAAGCCTTTTTACAACTACTCTATATGGTCTAGATAGAATTCATGATAATACCTAGGGCCTGTTTAGGATAGCTGTTGGCCTCTGTTGTTGGCCAACAGTTTTCTCACATGGCTGCTAGGAGACAGTCATTTAAAGGCATCTTAGCAGCCAATCCAAACGGGCCCTTAGTGTTGTTGAGTTCACCTTGTGTGTGTGTGCACAGCAAGGTTTTAAAAACCAGTGGGACAGTGGGGTGTCTCGCCATCCTTAGTATTGGAGCAAGGCATTCTCTCGAATATTGGTATGGGATGAGTTAGGCAATGGACCAAGATGGGATGGGCTATCTACCATCCCTGGTGTTGGACATGATATCTTGGATTGATGATTGTTAGATTTGATATTTTGATTTATATTTCAAAGTTTTCCTCATGTTGGGAAAGTAGATTTAAAGGCACCAAAAGCATATTTTACATGACTATATTTGGAACAAGCAAATGGGATATACAAGAGTTAAAATTTGTTAATTATTTATTATTTTGCTGGTATGTGATGGTGTTGTAGACTTGAAAATCAAGATATCTGTTTTTCTTATCATGTTGACGAAAAAGTTGCATGCAGATTGGAAATGTAAGGGCGTAATCTCAAGTAAAAAGAAAATGTAAATTTAATTAGATATCTGTTTTTCTTCATGCGTACATGCATAGAACTGGCAAATGGGAGATATGAGAGTTTGAAATTGTTAATTATTTACTATTTTGTTAGTATTTCATCAAACTGTAGACTCAGATGTGAAAATTAAGATTTTTGTTTTTTGTATGATGTTGATTAAAATGTTGCATATAGATTGGTAATGTAAGGGCTGAATTGCAAGTAACAGAAAATGCAAAATTAACTACCTATCTCACGTTTCATTTCACCTTTTGATGTGGATATAGCAGATTTTAATCCTATGTGTGGGACCATGAATTATTGTGAGTCAGTGAACAAGAACCACGGCAGCCTTTGAGATTTTGAATACTTTGAATATGGAATTGTAGGGGATTTTTTATTTATCATATTTTTAGCTCGTTGTAGTCTGTGGAATGGATCCATGTGTATTGAGTGATCTGTATGAAAGCTGATGTTGGTGTAAAATAAGTCTTGATATTATATGATAATTACCGGAGTTGATAACTTACTTGTGCTATCATCTGAAGCTCTGTGTGCTACACAAAAAATATAATGTAGAGAATTGAACAGGTGCTTTGTGGTTTCCTTGAAATTTATGAGATTGCAGGGCTTATATATTCTATTGGTTGGAATTAAGTGGTCCTAGTCCATATGGCAAGCATGGTTGAGATGATAAGTAGTAGATGTTTGGTATGACATGATATGGTTCTGGCTGCACTGATTGAGATTAAGTTTTGGGGAACCAACAATGTTGGTGTGTCGTGGAGATTTGACATGGGCTGGGCCCCTCCAACAAGGACATGAGTTGAGTAATAAAGACCCAAGCTAACATGGATGGGAGCCGTGAGTGAAGGTAACAGTTGAAGGTGCATCCCTTTTCGATGGGAATGAATTTTTCTGGATAAGTCAAGTGCAAGATGGATTCTTGTTGGCTTTGTTTATGGCTTTAGATTTTGCGATGAATTTGATAATAAGAAAGGTTTCTTCCTTGATCCCCACTTTGGCTCCACCCTTATCTGAACAAACTGATTGTAACCATTTCACTGGGAATGCTTGGTTATGGGTTGCGACCATGTCTGAGCCAAGCCATGTTGCCTTGTTAGCCAGTCTCACATTTTGTGGAGTGGAAAATGTGTTTCTTCTATTTGTGCATTTTTCACCTTTTTTTAGGTGTTAGGAATGCCCAGATTATTTGATCATGCAAAGATGCTGACAATCACTTTTTGCCCAATTTGTGTTCCTTGTTAGTTGAGGGTTTGACAATCATACATGCTACTGGTTCATTTGAATGCTTGCATATATGTTCATGGAATATCCCTAGAGCAATGAGTTGTAGTGAGGAGGATGCGAAAGGGTGATAGGATCTCTTAATCCTGAAATTATGTGGATGCTGGATTACTTTTATAGGTGGCTTTTCTGCTTCCCTAACTTAGGTTTGGGTGCTCTTGGTCCCTTGGGACTGGGTTGATTGCCTCCTGCTTCTGCACTTCTCCTTCCTTGCTTCTCCTGCAAGGCATAAAACATGGAAACAGGATGCTCTTATCCAAACAGACCCTGGAGAATTCTGGGATTTAGTCATTATTGTAGAGCAGCTCCTTGTTTCATGTGTGTTGTTCATGGAATAATATATCCCTGCAACAATGAATATAGGTGGGGGAGAAAATGGCATGGCTTTGTGGGGATCATGAAATCATACAGATGTTGGGTTCCTCTTAAAAGGTGATTTCTGGCATTACCAGAAATCATACAGATGTTGGGTTCCTCTTAAAAGGTGATTTCTGGCATTACCAGTCCCTCCAGATCATACTTCCCTTGTCTCTATGCTTCTCACTTTTGTACATGTAGGGCTTGTCTGGATGATAGCATCTAAATGCCCGCCCCCACCCCTCCCCCCTCCCCCCAAAAAGAAGATGTTGGAATCCATATGAAGTTCAGAGTAGATCCTTGTCAAGCAAAATGCTTGGTTTCATTTCAAAGTTTTTGTTGTTATCTCAAGATGTGCACGCTTATATTAAGCCATTGATGCTGAGGTTCATGGTTAGTTTCTTTGATTAAAGATGTTGGCCAGGTGTTACCATGGGTTTTTTTTATTAGCAAGATTATTGCATAAGCAGTAGTGCATTTCTGATATCTTTAGAAAGCTGTAAAAACCTTTGGAACCCTAAGTTGGCACATCCATAAGCTTGAGTATAGTAAGATTATTTCATTTCTCACTCTTATCTTATTTGGAGTGGTCCTGCGCAAGTACTATGATTCCCATAGAGCCATTGAGTTTGATAACAATTGATTGTTAACTGATGCGTCAAGTTTGAGTGGCACATGTAACTCTGTTAAATTCCAAAGCTTTTGTATTTAACTACAAAGATACAAAGTATGCACAGAAGAAAAGGATCCAATGTTCTAAGAGACATGTTAGTCTGGTGGCCTTTGCAGTTACCATCTATCATGTTTCTTAAATGCAGTGCAAGCCTGTTGAAGCACCTGTTGATTGAAACCCGGCTTTCTTATGTTATGTAATATGTGGAACTAAGGTAAAACAATAAGTTAGTCTAGATTGAAGTTATTTAATTTCTATAAAGCAGAAATAGGAGTCATTTTGCCCGTGCCGACAATAGTTTAATCTTGTCCAGAGGTAACCTGGAAACTTCAAATGCTAACATATATTTTGATGTTTTGACTGTTAATCAGATGAAAGTGACATGATTCAAATGTCTTTTAGTTTTTAGTTAGATGACCCCCCTCCCCTCCCTGCGGCCCCATGGAAAAAATAAACACACACAAGCAAACAAATAAAAGAAAGAATGAAATGCTCTATCCCTTCCCATTTTTTTTCTGTGTTTATTATATACTGAGAGAAAGCATTGCTTAGAAAAAAAAGACAGGATATTTCTATGTTTTGATTTTCTTTTTGTTATGTAAGAGGCATATTGGGCTTATTGTAGGAACATAAATGTTCGTTTCAAACATTTCTTTCTTGTATGTTGTTTTTGATCAACAGTTTTAAGAGATAAGAGGCTCGAGAGGAGTACATGTAGAAGATTTGTTAAAATGAGTATGATGCTTTTGTAGAGATGGTGTTGTTGGAGACAGGCATTGAGAAGGGGAAAACTTGCATTGACGTATATAAAGAAAAGTAGTAATCATATCACTGGACGCTTTTATGGTAGTTGTTTCAAGAAAAGGCATAGGTTTTTGTTTAGAACCGAGTAGAATTTTTTAAATGTGGAAAAATCCAAGGTATTGCATGTCTTTTTTTTTTTTTTTTTCAACTGCATAAGCATTTTAGAGTTAATGCTTTCCAGATAAAATTATTAAACATTGATGAAGACAGCTTTAATGATTTGAACATCAACATTCTTACAGTTTGTTGATTTCAAGTAGGAATGCTAGGAGAATCAGGGTTTAGTTATTAAGACATGATATTGACTATGGGAGTCGTGTGCACTGAGCTGTAAAGACCATGTGTTGTGATGTGAATGCTTTATTTATTTATGGCCTAAGATTTTTATGCTGATTCTAGCATCCTCAAGCAATACCGTACCAGGATCAAGGTTGTCTAATGTCTTTCTTCTGAAATCTTGTGTTGACCTTGATTTATCAGTAGCATTGATTTCAATTCTAGGTCTTGTCCCTTTTATGTTTTCTCTTGCCATATCATGTTTGTGTTGTATTTCAATGCGCATCGTTCATGTGGTGTCCCACATCCTTGAAATTGATGTAGTTTATGTTTTCTGTTTTTCGTTTTCTGGATATTTGCATTTTTATTGGTTTTTAAGCTAGAGCTTACAGTGGACAAATGACATTCTGTGACCAATATATCAATATGATTCGGGTTGTTATTTGTTGGCAACATGGTTAACATCTGGAATGCGGGAGCAGGTAGTAGCGAAAAATCTTGTTTCATGGTATAATTGAACCTAATTGGTCTTGTGATGTAAACTGTACCGTTCTCTTCTGCTTTATTACTAGTCTTTCTATATTTTTGTGTTGCTGCAAATTGTTGGCTGGCTGATGGAAATTTAAGACAAAGAGTTATTGTAAAATATTGGAGTTAATTGTGTAAAGCCAACTTTGAAACTTTGATCATGTATTTGGTACAGACATGGATATGGATGTTTCGACTTGCTAAAGCTTGGCTTTCTTTTGCAAATAGATTTTCAAAATCTTGCGTTGTTTAAGAATTACAGAATGCAGTTCTAACCTTGTGATGCCCCTCTTGGGACTCTGTATACAGGGTCATTGCACCATTGCTCGAGTTGGCCACGTCGAATGGTTGCATTATCTTCGTGGTGAGATCTTTGAAAGTATGCAACGCTTTCACTTGTAAACCATTAATAAATATTAAAAGGTATATATATATATATATATATATATATATACAAACGTTTTATCTCTAGTATTTTTTAATAATAGTTAAACAAATGGTATAGGATGCAAAAACTAATACTTTCATCAGGAGGTTCTAGATCGAGCCTTGGGTTAGGGGTCCCGGGGCCATGAAAAAAATGCAAGAGAAAATTTCTCCAATGTACATTAACATTCATAACTAATTATATAATCATTGAAAATTAAGTTGATAAAGTGGCACCAATTTGATAATTTGATATGCTAATATTTGATGATTTAAAATTTAAACTTACAAACCCAATCGATGTAATATGGCAACCACATTGAAGATAACAATGCCATGTATTCCAATTTATGCCTCGCGTATGTTAAAGTTTTATAATTCAATCAATCCATAATAACCCTAAATTTATGATATATATATATATGTTAAATTTTAGTGCCTTAGAAAACAATAGTTTAACTTACTATTTGTTATTATTAGATTCAAGGCTATCATTTGGCTTAGTCACGATTGTGCACCAACATAAGGCAGCTGTGCTCCACGCTAATTGTTGACTATTAATAATATTTTGTATTTGATTACAACTGACATCTATAATCAGTGTCATACCAAGCAATATTATGTATTTAAATTTTTTTAACATATTATTTTTATTTAATTAACTCATTATATTTCAGTAATGAATTAGTTAAGGTGATCTTTTAGCCTGCAGCAGATGAACAAATGTCATTCATGTCAATGGCTAACCATGCAAAGAAAGAGAGAAAAATGATAGACGATTATACACTCACCTATCGTCTAATCTAATTGCACCCATCTTATTTATATTTTTTTAATTTATTTATAATGACAGGTATGCTAATTATAAGTGGTTAGTAATCCCTTAGTATTTGCATTGCAAGTGGTTAGTAATCCGACTTACCGGATGGCCACTAGAGTTGGATGTTTGAGGAATGCACAATTTTGTGACACATGGTTTGCATGTAACAAACTTAGGTGACATACTGCACTTGCTGTAATAATTTATGGTCAAGAAAATGATCATGTTTCACAGATAATCTAGCTAAAGTATATGATGATTCAGAATCTAGGTTTATCAGCACTAAGTTTGTGGCTTTCATTACTCATATTCTTATGTCCATTCAATAGTATTTTAATAAACTAAAATTCTTTTCTTGATTTAATATCCCATAAAACTTGTTAAAGATTGGAACTGAGGTGCCCATGCTTGTTGAGAGAGAAGTTTTTGATACGGCTGATCTCCTTGGGTGGTGTTATAACCTCTTACACGATTTTCGAAAATAATGATGTGACAGCTAATTCCAAAAATGAAATATTGGCTCCGACCTCCGGCGATGGCCTCCGGTCTTTGGCTCCGGCCTCCAGCGACGGCTCCAGTCCTTGCTCCGGCCTTTGGCTCCGGCCTCCAGCGACGGCTCCGGTCCTTGGCTCCGGCCTTTGGCTCCGGCCTCCAGCGACGGCTCCGGTCCTTGGCTCCGGCCTCCAGCGATGGCTCTGGCCTTTGGCTCCGGCTTAACTTGGTACCTTTCCTGTATACACTATGACCCACTTCAGGTTGGCTCCGGCTCTAACTTGGTACCTTTTACCCACTTTAGCTAACAGATCCCGAGATTCGAGATCTGTTACCGTATATCTCGCTCACCAAAATCATGAAAGTGCTAGCACGCTTAGCAGTTACCGCTACAAGCGGCCCCCATCCAGCAACGGCTTACCCACTTGCCGTTCGAAGGAGCTTATCCTAACAAGGAAGATTCGGCGGTTCAAAACAGAATGAAAAGAAAGGAATCTCCTATACAGGTATAAAAGGATCCGATGCTCAACAGAAAAGGGGGATCTCTATCTCTCTCTCTCTCTACTACACTACTGATCGACAAAGTTGACTAACTTGAGTGTCGGAGGGTCCTCGCCAGGAATACCGGCCTGGGGACTTCTTGCAGGTTTCCAAAGGAGGAAGACGACCTCTCCACTCCGTTTGGAGGCCCACAATAGATCTCAGCATGCCCAGTGCTCATCACCGGTGATTTGTCCGCATCAGATTAGCGCGCCAGGTAGGGGAAGCTCGTATGCGGGGAAGGCGAAAGTTCTCTCTGTGACCCCACCGATTCTGCAAGGAAGACGATGGTGACAACACGAGCACAGGAGGCTTCCACCAGCCAGGCCGCGGAGTGCATTCCGCGGGCTAAGCAATTGGAGGCCAACCTCAGTGTTCCGCCCCCTGCACAGATGAGCCAGCTTGACCGGCTTGAGGTTCTGGCTCACCAGGTCCAGGACCTGATGACAATGGTACGGGGTCTGCAGGAACACTGCTTTGCCGCTGCACCTCAACCCCCTCGCCTGTTGAAGGGGTGCGGGAGACCATTCATCAAGGCGGGACCCCACCCGAGGTCTCCCGTCACTCACCTCTTGAACCCCGTCGCCGAGAGGCCTCAAAGCGACCCCCTTCGCCTGGTGAAGGGGTGCGGGGGACCATTCATCAAGGCGGGACCCCACCCGAGGTCTCCCGTCACTCACCTCTTGAACCCCATCGCCGAGAGGCCTCAAAGCGACGATGGTCCCTCTCCCATCACTCTGGTCGTTCCCACTAACGATCGGACGAGAGAGAATCTAGATGGGTGCGCTCCTTATGCCGGTGGTCTTCTTCGGCTTCCTCTTCTGACTCATCTAAAGACGGCGCCCTTAGGAAGACTACCCGTCGGGCCGAGCAATGGCTCGATGAGTATCACCGACGGTTGGAGGAGCTTAGCCGCCGAATCGCTAACCCTCATGGGACGAACTACGAGCATCGCCCCTCGCTTTCCCGACGTATAATGGAGGAACCGGTCCCGCCCCGTTTCCGTTTCCCCCAGCTGGACCGTACGATAGCACGACGGACCCACTGGACCACCTGGAGAGCTACAAGGTCCTCATGCATGTCCAGGGAGCGACGAACTCCCTTTTATTTGTCACCTTTCCGGCCACCCTTCGCAAGGCGGCACGTGCATGGTATTCCCGCCTGCCATCGCGCAGCATCAATTCATTCCGACAGCTCGAGCGATCTTTCCTGGCCCACTTTGATGTGTGCCGGAAGATCCCACAATGGCTGATAGCTTATTTGCTGTCCAGCAAAGGAGTGGCGAGACCCTGAAGGACTTTGTCGCTCGGTTCAAGGAGGTAGCATTGGAGGTATACAACCTGGATGATTCTGTAGCCACTTTGGAATTAAAGCGAGGACTTCGTCCTTCTAGGTTTGCCTATTCCCTAGGCAAGAAGACTCCGAGTTCTTATACCGAGCTTCTGAGCCGAGCGCAGAAATACATTCATGCTGACGAGGCGGATTCTTCCAGAAGGAAAGCTGACAAGAATCCCAACAAGAAACCAACGCCTACTGAGCATGTCGAAGCACGATCCCGGAAGCCTGAGCCTCCTCACCGCCCAGATCGCCGGCCACAGATGCTTATTCCTAAGGTGCAATTCACTCCTTCATGGTTCGATATCTCATATCCTACTAGAAATCGAGGAGGAACCTTACTTCAAGCGTCCGACCCCCTTGAAGTCTGGACCCCCTGCAACAAGGAACTTTACTGCCGGTACCACCGAGATTATGGTCATGACACCGAGGACTGCCGCCAGCTGAAGAAGGCCATTGAAGAGCTTGTCTAGCAGGTCACTTGGGCAAGTTCGTTCGAAGGGGAAACCTTCATACTCCAGGTTCATCGGTGCCTCCGACACTTCAGACCGGCGTGGACAATGCTCCTACGGAGAAGACCATAGCTATGATTTCCTGAGGGGCAAGTGGTGGTTCAAAAAGACAGCGAGAGGGAATAGACTATGTAATTCCTTTCTTTGGAAAGGATTTAGATGGGGTAGTTAATAAGCATGACGACAATGTCATTGTGTCCATGACCATAGCCAAACACCATGTAAAAAGAATTTTAGTTGATAGTGGGAGTTCGGTGGATGTTTTGAGCTACGAAGCTTTTGTTCGGATGAACTTGTCAAAGTCTTCCCTCCGACCCGTCGCCACGCCTCTAATGGGCTTTACTGGGGACTTTGTGAGTGTTGAAGGGGAGATTGCCCTCCTTGTCACGGCTGGAACCCCTCCATGTCAAAGCACGGTGGTCATAAATTTTCTGGTGGTCGGATCCCGCTGGCTTATAACGCTATCTTGGGGAGACCGGATTGAATTTGCTAGATGTCGTAATCTCCACTAAGAGATTATTGGTAAGATTCCCCATCGACGAAGGAGTCGGAGAAATGAAAGGAGAGCAAAGCCAGCCACCGCTTTGCTATCACTTGTCTCCCAGTCCACTGGAGGCGGCGTCGGCAATAACCTCTGAGCTGCTTGACCCTCGAGAGCTAAGGAGGGGAGAACCAGCCGAGCACCTCCTGACCCTCCCCTTGGCGGATGATCCGGCAAGGACCGTCCAGGTTGGGGCGTTACTTCGGAGGAGGCACGCGATCGACTTCTCACTTTCCTACGTGCCAACACCGGCGTCTTTGCATGGTCATCCTCAGACATGCCGTGCGTCCCTGAGGAGGTGATCACACATCGTTTCAACCTCAAGCCAGAGTGTCGGTCGATCCGACAGAAGAAAAGAAACTTCGCTTCGGACAGACAGAAAGCTATCGACGAGGAAGTTCACAAGTTGACAGCTGCAGGCCATATTCGGAAAGTTCATTACCACGAATGGTTGGCCAATGTGGTGATGGTCCATAAGACTAATGGAAGCTGAAGGATGTGTGTGGACTTCACCGATCTCAACAAAGCATGCCCCAAGGACAGCTTTCCCCTACCCCGGATTGATCAACTGGTGGACGCTACATCCGGCCATGAGGTCCTTAGCTTCATGGATGCTTTCTTTGGGTACAACCAGATCAGGATGAACCCGGTGGATGAGGAAGCTACCTCCTTCATAACTGAGAAGGGGCTGCTACAAAGTAATGCCATTTGGGCTAAAAAATGCGGGAGCCACCTACCAAAGGTTAATGAATAAAGTATTCGAGGACCAGATAGGATGCAACATGGAGGTGTACGTGGATGATGCTAACAAAAGGTCCACGCCACCGACCATATCGCCGACCTAATGGAGACTTTTGACAACCTTCGTCGATACCAGATGAGGCTGAACCCATGCAAGTTGCATTTGGGATGACAGCCGGAAAGTTCTTGGGTTTCATGGTGACCCGGCGGGGGATCGAGGCAAACCTGGATAAAGTTCAAGCCATCCTGGACATGAGGTCTCCCACCAACAAGAAGGAAATACAGCGCTTGACGGGAAGGGTGGCCGCCTTGAGCCATTTCCTGTCCAGCCCGTTGAGAGGTGCTTACCTTTCTTCAAGGCGCTCCGCAAGGCCACTGGATTCGAATGGACGAAAGAATGTCAGAAGGCGTTCGAGGGGCTAAAGGAATTCTTATCTACCCCGCCACTGCTATCCAAGCCAATAGGTAGAGAAGAACTCCTTCTGTACCTCGCGGCTTCTCCCGAGGCCGTTAGTTCTGTGCTGGTCCGCGTGGACACCAATGGCATGCAAAAGCCAGTGTATTACACAAGCAAGGTGCTCACGATGCGGAGACCAGGTACTCGAAGATTGAGAAGACTATCTTCGCGTTAATAATGTCTGCCCAACGCCTGTGGCCATACTTCCAAGCCCACCCGATCGCGGTGATCACAGACCAACCTCTAAAGACAATTCTCGCTTGCCCGGATACTTCGGGTCAATTGGCAAGGTGGGCGCTCAAGTTGGGGGAATTTGATCTATCCTTCCGCCCTTGGTCGTCCATGAAATCCCAAGTCCTGGCGGATTTTTTGGTCGAGTGCACCTGGGGAGAGGAGCAGCCCGAAGAGCCCTCTGCAAACCCCTCGCCTCTCGGAACCAGAGATGATGAATGGGTCCTTCATGTAGACGGGGTGTCAAATTCTCAAGGAAGCGGAGCAGGCCTCATCCTGGCCAACTCAGATGGAGTTGTAACTGAGTGCGCACTCCGCTTCCTCTTTCTAGCCACCAATAATCAGGCGGAATATGAAGCTCTGCTGTCTAGGATAAGATTAGCCCGAGTGCTCGAGGTAAAGTTTCTTAGGGCGTTCACTGACTCCCAACTGGTCGCTGGCCAAATCGCAGGGGAGTATGAAGCAAGGGATCCCATCATGTCCTGCTATTTAAGTATGGTGCAGTCGCAAGCTTCTCTCTTAACTTATTTTAATGTTAGCTACATCCCTCGAGGGGAGAATGCTAGAGTCGACGCTTTATCCCATCTTGCCACCTCAACTGATGGGATGCTGGGAAGAGCTTATGTAGAGCACCTGGAAGCCCCGAGTATTGACGTAACAAGAGAAACTCTGCCAGTTGAGCAGGAGCCTTCCTGGATGGACGCTTATGTCCGGTACCTTACCGATGGTACCCTTCCAGAAGACCCTGCCGAGACCAAGAAACTCAAAAGACGGGTCCCGAAGTTTTTCATAATGGAGGAAAAACTCTATCGAAGGTTGTTCTCATACCCGGTTCTCAGATGTGTTGGCCCCAGAAGTAGATTATATCCTGCGAGAGATACATGAAGGTATATGTGGAAGCCATATGGGGGGCAGAGCTCTCGCATACAAAGCCCTACGACAGGGGTATTACTGGCTGACAATGAAGGAGAATGTGTCCGAACTTGTCAAGAGGTGTGACAGCTGCCAGCGCCATGCTAATATTCAACATCAACCGGCGTCCCAGCTGACTCCCCTAGCCGTACCCTGGCCCTTCGCCCAGTGGGGCATGGACATCCTGGGACCATTCCCTCCAGCCTCTGGACAACGCAAGTTCTTAGTGGTAGTAGTTGACCATTTCACCAAGTGGATCGAGGCTGAGGCTCTCGCCAAGATCACCGAGGGCAAAGTAAACTCTTTCTTCTAGAAGTCAGTCGTGTGCCGGTTCGGGCTGCCACACGCCCTCGTTACTGATAACGACCGACAGTTTGACAATGCGGCCTTCTAGGAATTCTGCATCGGCCTGGGCATCCATCAACGATTTACCTCTGTGGGGCACCCCCAGACCAACGGCGCAGCCGAGGTGACCAACCGCATTATCCTCCAAGGGCTCAGGGCCCGGCTAGATGGCTGTAAAGGGCGTTGGGTGGAGGAACTCCCAGTGTATTATGGGCATAACACACGATGCCACGAGCCCCCACCTGGGAAACTCCTTTCAGCCTGGTCTTTGGAACCGAGGCAGTCATTCCGGTGGAGATAGGTGTCCCCAGTCCCCGGACAGAGTTATACTACGAAGAGAGCAACCCAAATCAGCTACGGGCCAATCTAGATTTAGTGGAAGAATTGCGAGACCAAGCGAAACTTCGCATGGCGGCTTTCCGTCAGTGAGCGGCCAGATACTACAATGCTCGAGTACGGTCCAAGACGTTCCACCCTAAAGATCTCGTTCTGCGACGAGCTGAAGTATCAAAGCCGATGGAGGGGGGCAAGCTGGCACCCAAACGGGAAGGACCATACAGTGTCAAGGAGGTACTTCATCACGGGGCATACAAAGTTGAAGAGCTAGACGGGAAATTGCTTCCTTGCACTTGGAACGCTGACAATTTATGCCGGTATTATCAGTAATGTGCTAACTTCATTAATTTGAACCTGCTTGACAGATTGCTGTTCAAAATATTTGTATTTTTTTTGAGTGATCACGCTTTTCACCAAAGATCGGCTCCGCGTCGGCAATCAAGCCTGGCTCCGCGCTGGCACCAAAGACCGGCTCCGCATCGACACTAAAGATCGGCTCCGCGCTGGCACCAAAGACCGGCCCAGCGTCAGCACCAAAGACCGGCTTCGCGTCGGCAATCAAGCTCGGCTCCACGTCGGCACTAAAGACCGGCCCCGCGTCGGCACCAAAGACCGGCTCCGCGTCGGCACCAAAGATCGGCTCCGCATCGGCAATTAAGCCCGGCTCCGCATCGGCAATCAAGCCCGGCTCCGCATCGGCACCAAAGATCGGCTTGGCGTCGGCACCAAAGATCGGCTCCGCATCGGCAATCAAGCCTGGCTCCGCGTCAGCACCAAAGACCGGCTCCGCGTAGGCAATTAAGCCCGGCTCTGCATCGGCAATCAAGCTCGGCTTCGCATTGGCACCAAAGACCGGCTCCACGTCGACAATTAAGTCCGGCTCCATGTCGGCACCAAAGACCGGCTTCGCGTCGGCACCAAAGATCGGCTCTGCGTCGGCAATTAAGCCCGGCTCTACGTCGGCACCAAAGATCGGCTCCGCATAGGAAATTAAGACCGGCTCCACATCGGCAATTAAGCCCGGCTCCGCGTCGGCACCAAAGATCGGCTCCGCATCGGCAATTAGGCCTGGCCCCGCATCGGCACTTAGGGACAGCATGTCGGCGCACACAGTCCCATTCTGCGCGACATATCTAACGAGGCATTAGGCATTCCATGACTTCGCGCCAGCATGAGCGGGGTCATATACTACCTACAGTTCAACTTTCGTCTCTGCAACCAATATTGATCCTGCATGAGTTTCCTAACAGATAGAAATTGTGCTCTTTGGCCATTGGTTGTTGATTCGCGATAACTCACACAAACAAAGCTAATTATGACCAAAGATAAGTGTTGAGAATTGAAATATTCATTGATGGCTAAAAGTTTACAAAATTACTGATCTGAGTCGGACTTGGAGCAATACAAAAAAAAAAAATTAAGGGTCACTTGGGGCTGGATCATCATCTTCAGGGACTTCATCTGGCTCCAAGCCTTCAATCCCCTCGAGGTCGTAGAGTTTCTGGATTTTTTCCTTGCAGTCCTGGAAGCCGGCCTCGTAAGCAATGCCGTCGATTCGGCTAATTCCTCACTGAAGGCTTTAGACTTCCTGAAATCCTCTACGACCTTTGCAGCTCTTCTCTCCGCCTCGAAGGTTTTTCGCTCGGCCTGCGCGACCTTTTTATCGGCCTCGGCGGCCTCCCTCTTGGCTTTGGTCACCGCCGCCTCCAAGTCGGCAATCTTGGCGTCGGACTGGCAGACGATCTCTTTGGCCACATCTATTTCAATGGAGGCGGAATGTAATCGGTTCTTCAAAATGCACATTTCTAATTCCGTCACCTCCAGTCTCTCCTCGGCTATTCTTTGCTTCTCTTCAGCCGCCTGGGCGTTATCCAGCTCGTTGGCCGCCCGACGCTAGGCAACTTCCAGCGTGTACTCTGCCTTCTCGGCCCTTAGCCAGATGGATTCGACTTCACCCTTTAAAGTGGCCCGGGTATCCTCCAGGGCCATCTCTGCCTTTTCTGCCCTAGCTTAGAGTGATAGCATCTCCTCCCGCGACTGATCAAGGGCAGCATCACTTAGGGTCCAAAGGTCCCTCATGGCAATAAGAGAGTTCAGCGCCTGGATGGAGTGTCAATGTTAAAAAAAAAGGCAAAAAGGTTAATAGGGCAAAGCTCACCCAAAGGTGTGCCACGGACGCCTCGTGGAAGAAGGTGGCCCTCTCCTGATGCCGGAGAAACTCCTGCACCTCAACCATAGATGCTTCGTCCAAAGCTCGCTCGGCCCAGCGGCTGTGGTTCGCCAAAAGTGATTGGAAGGAAGGGTCGACGCCCTTCCTTTCCACTGACACGGGGCTGCGTGGGAGGACTCCGCCTCCGACTCTGCTGCCTCCGGCCCCTTAGCTGGTGGAGGCGCTTCGGTTGTTGCCCCTTTGGGGGGCAGGGTAACTTCTAGAGTCGGCTTTGTAGTTGCAAGGATCTGCTCCGTCTCCACGCTTCGGGCGGGGGTGACGGTGCTTTTGCGACCCGCTCCGGAGAAGGATCGAGAAAAATGACAGGAGGGGGAGCCGGTACTGAAGGTGGTTCTTTTCCTCTTGCTTGGCTCCGCCCAACTTCCTCGCTGGCCTCGGCCCTTATCGTGTCCTTCCTCGCGGGCTCGTCGGCTTGGGCTCTGGCCGCATCGCGCCCGCACAAGGGACCCACAACTTTGGCCCTTCCAGCGTCGGCCCCCCAGCGTCGGCCTTCCCTGCGTCGGCCCTCTTCGAAACCTTAACGCGTAGGGGCTCCACAACTCTGGCCCCTCCGGCGTCGGCCCTCCCCGCGTCGGCCCTCCTTGGAATCTTGGCGATGACCTTCCTTTCAGCGGGGGGCCCATTCCCCATTGCCTTCCTCTTCTTGGTAACCGCTTGCCTGAGCTCGCGAAGCGATGGCGTCATCCCTATAAAAAAAACACACAGGAGATAAGTAAAAAAAAAAAAGAGAAAGAGGAGAGGAAAGAAGGAAAAAGGTGAGTAATCAAGTACTCACCACCAGAAGGGATTAGGCCGGTAAGACGAAGGTTTTCATCGACCAGAAGCTTATTACATCGAGGGACATCGGCAGTCAGGAGCTGCCCAAATGCCATTCGATCCCTTGGAAGGATAGAGGAATCCCTATTGGCGTCGGTGTTGGGTGTCCCCCCCCAGCTTCCACTCACCCTCTCGATATCAGCAAAAAAGAACTTATCCTTCCACCCTTTAACGGAGGTGGGAAGGTACAATTTAAGGATCATAGTGGGTCTAGGAGTGAAGGACCACCAACCTGACTGTTTGCGAAGGGTATAAAAACTACGGAATAAGGAGATACTGGCCTCTATGCCTTGCAGGTGACAGAGAACCAGAAAGCCAATGATAGTTCGGATCGAGTTAGGGACTAGTTGGGAAGGTGTTAAAGAATATCGGTCTAGAAGGTTTAGGATGAATGGGTGGATAGGTAATCTAAGTCCTGCCTTAAAGAAGGCTCCGTACAAAGTAACTCTTCCAGGACGGGAAGAAGTTACCATGTCATCAGGAGCGAGGTAGGACAGACGTAGGTTTAGCGGAAAACTATACTTGGCTCTTAGGTTTACTATGTCTTGAGCAGACATAGTGGAAGCAGTCCCCTCGGGGGACTCCTTGACAGCGCTGGAAGGACCAGCAGCTATTGGACGATGCCGGGTGGAGGTCCGTCCGACGGTCGGACGACTCCCGGCTGCGGGGTGTCTAACCGGCCGTCGCTCCGGCAAGGAGTGGTCAGAGAATGGGGTGGACCATTGGCTTGGTAAGGAAGCGAAGGTTGAGAAGGAGTGGGGGAACGACCCCCGGAATCGGAAATAGAACAAGAAGGCAAGGAAGCCATGGAAACTGACCTGGAAAGCTTGAACTAAGACCGAAGGAGCACGAGGAGAAGAACAGACACGGGAGGCGGACGGACGCTTGCAGACTCAGGGGAGGTAGCTGTAATGTAAGAGAAGGGGGAATTGTAAGATAAGGATGATTTTTTTTTTATAGCCCCATTTCAAATCATCCCGCGTCCGTCCGGTCTGGCCATATGTCTACCTTCAAATGGAAGCCGTTTCGGCGGCCTACTGGCACGAGAAACACGAAAAGCTTCACCAATAGAAAGATGGTGGTGGCCTTACCGCAATGATGACGCTCGCCTTTTTACGACTCATTACTCGAGGAAAATCTTCCCCAATCCCAACAGCCTGAACGGACGAAATGATGGCGCGGAAGTCAGCCGCCCAGTGGATATTAACACCCCTTTCGCTGGTGATTGTGCGCTCACTCATCTCAGGGGCGGAGGGGCATCTGATACGGCTGACCATCTCCTCTAGGTGGTGTTATAACCTCTTGCGTGATTTTCGGAAATAATGATGTGACAGCTAATCGCAGAAATGGAATATTAGCTCCGGCCTCCAGTGACGGCCTTCGGTCTTTAGCTCTAGCCTCTAGCGACGGCTCCGGTCCTTGGCTCCGGCCTTTGGCTCCGGCCTCCAGTGACGGCTCCGGCCTTTGGCTCCGGCCTTGAGCAACGGCTCCGGTCCTTAGCTCCGGCCTTTGGCTCCGGCCTCCAGCGATGGCTCCGGTCCTTGGCTCCGGCCTTTGGCTCTGGCCTCCAGCGACGGCTCCGCCCTTTGGCTCCGGCCTCCAGCGACGGCTCCGGTCCTTGGCTCTGGCCTTTGGCTCCAGCCTTCAGCGACGGCTCCAGCCTTTGGCTCCAGCCTCTAGCGACGGCTCCGGTCCTTGGCTCCGGCCTCCAGCGATGGCTCCGGCCTTTGGCTCTGGCCTCCAACGACGGCTCCGGATTTTGGCTTCGGCTCTAACTTGGTACCTTTCTTGCATACACTATGACCCACTTCAGGTAACAGATCCCAAGATTCGAGATCTGTTACCGTATATCTTGCTCACCAAAATCACGGAAGTGCTAGCATCCCAGCAGTTACCGTCACAAGCGGCCCCCATCCAGCAACGGCTTACCCACTTGCCGTTCGAAGGAGCTTATCATAACAAGAAAGATTCGGCGGTTCAAAACAGAACGAAAAGAAAGGAACCTCCCAGACAGGTATAAAAGGACCCCAAGCTCAACATAAAAGGGGGGATCTCTATCTCTCTCTCTCTCTACTACACTATTGATCGACAAAGTTGACTAACTTGAGCGTCGAAGGGTCCTCGCCGGGAATACCAGCTCGGGGACTTCTTGCAGGTTTCCAAAAGAGGAAGACGACCTCTCCAGCCCGTTTGGAGGCCCACAATAGATCTTAGTATGCCCGACGCTCATCACCGGTGATTTGTCCGCATCAGTTTTAATAACTATTTGATAATATCTCTTGCATCTATTCGGTCCCGGCCCCCACTGGCACCGATGAGGCATCCGATGGGGTTCCTAGGCATCCAGTGGAGTTCGGCCGGCCTTCCTTGGCCGGATGTGCCACCATCACTATGGCGGGAGAAGAACAGAGGAGAAACAGGGAAAGGGGGAAAGAAGAAGAAAGATAGAAAAGAAAAAGGGGAAAAGAGGAAAGAGGCTGCCGCCGGTGGCCGGCACTAGGTCGATCGCTGGTGGCCAGGCGAGCCTCGAGAGGGAACGACGACGACCCTATGCCACCGGCCACTCCCCTTCCCATCTGGTTCAGGTGAACCAGGGGAGAGAGAAGGAAAAGAAGGGGTTGGGCCTGGGTTTGGCTTAGTCCAGTAAGCCCTTTGGGCTGATTTTTGGGTCCCAAATCAGGCTGGGCCTAATAAAAGGAAGATGGTGTTTGGATTGGTATTGATTCTAGTTTCTTGAAAAATTTTTATTTTCTCATTTGAGCTTATATATTTGAAAATATTTAAGCCCCAAGTTGGCCCCATGATTAGACTTGGTAGCATTTAGAAGCTACGTTGATATGCTGATTTTGAAGATTAAAAATTTGATAAATGATGTTATAGGTATCCAGGTGCCCAAATAGCTGATTTACACTTTTGGATTAGTGCTTAAAGGTAAGTAAGCTATTTATCATGATTTTTATTAATTATTACAATATAAAAATTATGGATTCAAATGTTATATATATTTATAGTACATTATTTGATAAATAAAAATTGAATTTGGTACTTAATACGTGCAAATGTTTATTTTACATGATTATTTAAAGTTGCTAATCTTAACATATTATATAAAAATAAAAATGGATTTGGTACCCTTATATGCAAGTGATCATTGGCCATGGTCTTCTTTATAATTATTATACTTTCGTAAATGATTTGGTACCAATATGTGCAACCGATTGATTGATATGGTATTTGAAATTGCTAAAAGTTTTATAAGTGTACATGTGTATTTGGCATGTTCAAACCACTGTAAATGTGAAAAGTATATAGATTGTATTTTTGCAACAATACATGTTAGCTTTCAAATATGACATGAAAATGATATATTATGAATATGCTATTATATGTCACCATGGTCTATTATAACATGACATGATATACTACATGATCTACCCCCACAGGGGCTACATATGTGGGGAACACACTCGAGTATGTTCTGTTGACATCGGAATCCACCTTCATAAGGGTTGTATGTGGAGGACACACCTGAGGGGTGTTCTACTATATGACTCTGAAACCCATCCCCATATGGGCTACATATGTGGGGGATACATCCAAGGGGTGTTCTGTTGACGCTAGAACCCTTTCTCCATAGGGAATGTATAGAGAGGTTACACCTTTAAGGTGTTCTGTTTATGTGGACGTAGTGTATAACCTTGGAATACTGGTATAAAATAGAATTTTACATGTTATTTACAATGGTACAGTGGTTTGTTTATGTGGACATAGTGTATGACCATGGAATACTGGTATAAAATAAAATTTTACATGTTATTTACAATGGTACAGTAGTTTGATTTGAGATTGTATTCGAAAATGCTGCTTCCAAAATTATTTTGAGCATGTGTTGACAACACAGTAAAAATGTATTTGACATTTGAAAGGTTGACATGCGTTTTTACATGCGCTAACTGTGAGCGAGAGGGATGATGTTGAGGTCGAGGCAGAAAGTCGCGATTGGGCATCGGTTGCTTAGATCGCATCTTAGATTCCGAGGCCATCCGTTTGATATTTCCTATAGAGGAATTAATATACACATGTATTGGCTTAGGAAAACACTTTGTACACCGCCCTCGGTGCAGCAAGGCCTACGTGGGCTGCACCGCCTCTTTCGATTGGTCCACGTGGCTCCCATGTGGCCTGACATGATGGGACAGAATAGCAGGAGGATAATGTTACTTTTTGATCGTACATCCATTAAAAGTCGTTCAGCCTTTTACCATTGGTGTGAAGACGAAAATGCCCTTTCCCTCCAGCCTACTTCAACCCGCCATCTTATTTGGATTTTGCTGATAAAAAATCGTAAGGTTCTGGGGTGTTGTGGGTCTTGAGCTAGGATGTCGTGGGTCTTGAACTAGGGGTGTCATGGGTCTTGAACTGAGGGTGTCGTGGGTCTTGAACTAGGGTGTCGTGGGTCTTGAACTGGGGTGTCTTGGGTCTTGAACTGGGGTGTCGTGGGTCTTGAACTAGGGGTGTCATGGGTTTTGAACTGGGGGTGTCGTGGGTCTTGAACTAGGGTGTCGTGGGTCTTGAACTAGGGGTGTCATGGGTCTTGAACTGGGGGTGTCGTGGGTCTTGAACTGGGGTGTCGTGGGTCTTAAACTAGGGGTGTCATGGGTCTTGAACTGAGGGTGTCGTGGGTCTTAAACTAGGGTGTCGTGGGTCTTGAACTGGGGGTGTCGTGGGTCTTGAACTAGGGTGTTGTGGGTCTTGAACGGAAGGTGTTGTGGGTCTTAAACTAGGGTGTCGTGGGTCTTAAACCTTATCCAGTGATCTCATGGGGGAAGTTTGAAATTTCGAGCGATTTCCGTAGACTTTGTGCCCCGCATGAAGAGACGGGAAAGGAAATGAAGTTATCTTTTGGACGTTCTGCTTTGGCTTGGCTTCCACCATCTAGCTCAGATTGCTGGCTAAGGTGAAAGCAAATAACATGATTTTTTTTAGATTTATGGCATCATACTTATGCTAATAATCATGATAAGCTTTCGAATATTTACAGCATAACTCTATCCTTGGTGAATGAAATTTCGTAACTCTATTCTTGGTGAATGAAATTTTCTTTGCGTGCAATGCCACGTGTCATGTGTCACGGCATCCATCATTATTGATGGATTGTGTCTTTTAGATCCTAGGCCTTTTGATTCAAAAGACATATTGCAGGAAATTTCCCCCCCCCCCCCCCTCCCTTTCCCTTTGTTTTAGTCATAAATTGATTTTGGTACAAGCAAATGCACAACTCTCATGATGCAATGAAAAATTGTGATGAATGAACAGCTATAAACTAGTTCAAGACCCATGACACCCCTAGTTCAAGACCTACGACATCCCAGTTCAAAATCCACGACACCCCCAGTTCAAGACCCATGACACCCCTAGTTCAAGACCCACGACACCCTAGTTTAAGATCCACGACACTCCAGTTCAAGACCCACGATACCCCTAGTTCAAGACCCACGACACCACAGTTCAAGACCCACGACACCCAGTTCAAGACCCACGACACCCTAGTTCAAGACCCACGACACCCCCAGTTCAAGACCCATGATACCCCTAGTTCAAGACCCACGATACCCTAGTTCAAGACCAACGACACCCCAGTTCAAGACCAACGACACCCCAGTTCAAGACCCACGACACTCCCAGTTCAAGACCTACGATACCCTAGTTCAAGACCCACGACACCCCTAGTTCAAGACCCACGACACCCTAATTCAAGACCCACGACACCTCCAGTTCAAGACCCAAGACACCCCTAGTTCAAGACCCACGACACCCCAGTTCAAGACCCACGATACCCTAGTTCAAACCCCACGACACCCTAGTTCAAAACCCACGACACCCTAGTTGAAAACAACTAAGGTGTCGTGGGTTTGAACTAAGGTGTCATGGGGTTAATGCATTCTTGGCAGACTCGCCAGGCTCGTTCAACTTCGGAGATGGTATTGTATGAGAGGTCAAGGACCGTGAGATTAGTGCATGACGGCACGCCGCTCAGACGCCCGGCGAGCTTGTTGTCGGACAAGTTGAGATAGCTTAAATTTTTGCAGCTTGAACGCCCGGAGTTCAATAGTCTGTGGTCCGATATCCGGTTGCGTGACAAATCGAGCTCTTGGATTGAAGAACCGAATGGAAAAATGCTGCCAGGGATCAAATTTCTCGACAGGTTGAGCAAGACCAAGCGCGGGCAAGAGGCCCGGAAGTCCCCTAGAATGGATTCGCTGAAGTTGTTCGACGATAAGTCCACGGTCTCGAAGCTGCAGGGGAGAGAGGAATCACTTCTGCTGTAAGAGAGATTGCCCGAGAACGAATTCCATGGAGGTCGACATCTTGGAGATTCGGCAACGCCATGAGCACATCGATGCCAAGTCGGCCAACTAGGCCCATGTTGCTTAGGTTCAGGCTTCGCACCCGGCCGTCGACCGGCAAGCAAACCACACCTGTCCACGAGCAAGGGGCGCCGGAATTCGGATTGTTGGCACTGCTATTAGTAATCCAGTTCTGCAGGAAGCCTTTGGGATCGAGCCCGACGAACGAAAACTTGAATGATATCAAAGCAGAGGCTTCGTCGGTCGCCGCCATGGAAGAAGGGAAACCAGACAACATCATCAATAGCAGGATGAAAAAGGCCAAGCTGGCGCTTTCCATAGCTTGAATTCGATGGGAAAAAGCTCAGACTAAGGGAACAAAATATGCCCTTTCACATTTCGGAGGCCTCCAATGGAAACAGAGGGCTCTGTTGATTCCAAAAATAGAAATTTTCATTACAATCCGATAATATTAGGATGCATCAAAGGACGAGAACAAGGATAACGATGATATACTTACTGATCAAAGTCTTTATCGAATAGGCTCAGAATCGCCGTGGTTGAAGAACAAGATTAAATTTTGCTATAGTGGTAAGAGGATTTTTTATCAAAAAGTTTAAACTAGGGTGTCGTGGGTTTAAACTGATGCTTTGTCTTAAGGTTTTGAATTAGGGTGTCGTGGTTATGAACTAGGGTATCGTGGGTTTCTAACTAGGGTGTCGTGGGTTTGAACTGATGCTTTGTCTTAAGGTTTTGAACTAGGGTGTCGTGGGTTTCCAACTAGGGTGTCGTGGGTTATGAACTAGGGTGTCATGGGTTTCCAACTAGGGTGTCGTGGGTTTAAAGTGATGCTTTGTCTTAAGGTTTTAAACTAGGGTGTCGTGGGTTATGAACTAGGGTGTCGTGGGTTTCCAACTAGGGTGTCGTGGGTTTGAACTGATGCTTTGTCTTAAGGTTTTGAACTAGGGTGTCGTGGGTTATGAACTGATGCTTTGTCTTAAGGTTTTGAACTAGGGTGTCGTGGGTTATGAACCAGGGTGTCGTGGGATTCCAACTAGGGTGTCGTGGGTTTAAACTGATGCTTTGTCTTAAGGTTTTGAACTAGGGTGTCATGGGTTATGAACTAGGGTGTCGTGGGTTTCCAACTAGGGTGTCGTGGATTTGAATTGATGCACAGATGACATACAACGTAAAATGACGCTATGAAGGAGGGAAAGGGCATTTTCGTCCGCACGATAATTTTGAAAAAAAGCGAACTGCTTTAAATGGCCGTCACGTTCAAAACGTTACGTCAAAGCAAAGCCATACCGCCCGTCAGGTCATCCACGTCGGAGCCACGTGGACCAATCGAAAGAGGTGGTGCAGCCCACGTAGGCCTTGCTGCACCGAGGGCGGTGTACAAAGTATTTTCCATTGGCTTATTGGAATCATTGAGTCCAAATCGAAAAGTTGGGATGTAATGGCCGAGGACTTTCCGTTTAGAATGGGCCCAACGATGAAGACAATCCTTTGATTGAACGGGTGGCGATGATGGTGGCAAAGGTTGGTGGTGGCGAAGAAGGGCAATGGCGGAAGGAGAGGGTAGTAGAGGAGAGGCATGAGACGGCCAATGATACAAACAACAAAATCGTAATAGTGCCTAAGAAAGAGAAATAACGGCATGGAAAAGGAGTGAATACGTTTATTCGTTTGTACATTTGTTTTTTTAAATCAAAAACGTAAAATCATGATGCCAGAGGCACAGAGAAAAGAGTGGGCCATTATATTTTTATTTGATTAATTATCTTAATTAATTTTAATTAAATATATATTATAATCTCTAAAATTAACTATAATTTTATGACTTTATTAATAAAAACTCTAATTATAACGATGGAATTCGATTTCACCGTTATAAACAGAGATATTACGGTAAAATCAGATTTCACCATAATATCTAGAATTAAAAAAATTAATTTTATTAATAAAAACTCTAACTATAATTATAAATAGAGATATTACGGTTTATACCGGCAAAATTTAATTTCATCATTATAGTTAGAGTTTTTATTAATAAAATTAATTTTTTAATTCCAGATATTACGGTAAAATTAGATAATTGGGTTTAAGTAAAAATTAAGTCAAATTGAATTTGCATTTCACTCAAATATCTAATTTTGTTATATAGCTAAATATAATAATTGATAATTAAATATAAAATTACTAAAAAATAAAATTAAACTAACTTGAACTTAAATTTTTATTTAAAAAATTTTTAATTTCATTCAAGCAATTAATTGTTTTTAAGTTTGTAAATTATGATTTTTAAAATAAATATTAAAATTGAAGAATCTATAAATAAGAGTCGATAACAATTCATAATGAGGTTTATATAATTTAGGTTTATTAATTGAAGAATTTGTAAAAGCTGTTGAAGAACACAGGTATTCATGATGCATTTTTATGCAACACACCCGATAGAAATTATAGAAGACATATTGCAACGGAAGCCAATACTTTGCCAAAGGTGTCAATTACCTGAAGAGAATTCCTCTTCATTATGCAGCTGCGCATGGTCATCGTGATATGGTAAAGCAATTATTAGAGCAGAATCCCTCTACAGCATACAATTCAGATGACGATGGCATATTTCCATACACATTGCAGCTCCCTGGGGCAAGATGACCATAGTTGATCATATTTTACATCATTACCCGAATGCAGATGAGTTACTAGACGGGGAGGAAAGAATTTTCTTCACGTCACTTTTTAATGGAAAAAATTAGTAGTGGTTAAGGAAACTATCTCCAAAAGACCACGTCTTAGGAAACTTTTAAATGACCAGGATAACAAGAGGAATACGCCGTTACACACGGCTGTTGAAAACATGGACCAATGGAGCGTGTATTTTTGGTTGCAAGACAAAAGCGTAAGCCTCAACATTGTGAACTACGACGGCTTCACCCCTCTCAATGCTTATGCACGAGTGGACTCCGGCTTGTTCCTTGAATGGATAAACTCTTAGGTAGTATTTGATAGAAAAAATATTATCCATGGATAAGTGTATGGGATAAAGTTTGTCCCCTAGCTATCCCTAGGGATATCCCTTGGCTATCCCATTGATCATATCAAATGCAAAAAGGTAAATCCATAGGATAACCTTTTTTTACTCTTATTTGAAGGGATAACCAGCTATTCCTGCATTCTCTAGGGAATAAATTGAGGGGATATCCCATGGTTAACCATGGATTATCCCTTTGGTTAACTTTATTTCCAGCTATCCCTTATAGTTATGGCTTTTGAGGATAAAAGGGGATATCCTCTGAATATCCCCTGTTTTAAACACTACCTTAATGGCCTTACACATGATTGCGATGCTGACTAGAGTGCTTTGTGTTTGGTGCATGATCTCTTTTCTTCAAGTCATATAAAAACACATAAATATTTTCTTAAACACAAATCTTAATAACGAACATTTATCTTCTATTAGGACAAAATGCTAATGTTGGTACCATTTGGCTTCTAAATTATGAAGAGATTTAGAATTATGGGAAAAAAGGATTTTTAATAAATAAAAAAAATAAGTATTAATATTCCTTCAATGGATGCTAAGAACTGAAATGTTATGTGTTAAACATGTACCGTTCTCAATCTTTCAATTGATCTATTTTTTTTTTCCATAATTTTCCTGCACTGCAGAATGAAAGTGCCTGCATTGTTACCGTTTGGCTTTTAACAAGGTTGTGTTCGGTCCGCATCAGTTGAATGATCGAACAAAGGTGAAATCAACGAAGGATGGGACCAAAGACGATAATATGGTCAAAGAATGATCCTTCAGGAAGGACAGAGAAATCAATAAAGAGCATTTTGATTTTGATTGCTACGATCGTATTTGCTGCTGGTTTCACTCTCCCTGAGGGTACATAGCCGTTGATCATTTAGGCCGTGGCACAACAGTTCTAGCAAAAAAGTATTCTTTTGGGGTATTCCTAGTTTCAAACGCTTTTGCATTTGTCTCCTCCATCGCAGCCACATGCTGGCTCATGTATGCAGGAACATTGACAACTGATGAATATACATGACGACGAACCCTTATGGCGGCTATAAGTTGTCTAGTGATGGCAGTTGAAGGCATCACGTACTGTTGCATTCGCGTTGGCTATATACATGGTATTGCCTCCCAGCTGCAAAGTTTTCGGTATTCTTCTATGCTTCTTTGCTATCGAAGCCCGGCTTTTAGCTCTTGGGGTGACATATCGTGACTTTTACAGAATGCTTTCGTCTTTTAATTTTGCGCCATCAAGTCATGACAATACTGTATGTGCGATGTGGCAGTTATGCTATATTTTTTTATTACCAATGATTTATGAGTAAAAATTTGAACTATTAGAAGGAAGCAACAGTTGCCAGCTTGCATTATTGATGAATGTTCAAAGAATTTCTAAAGGATGAAAAGGATGGAGCACTATCTTCAATTTAATTTAAAAAAAAATATTTGTTTAATTGCATCATAGCTCTAATTTTTTGGCTAACTCACTTGTCACCCTCAATTGTGTTTGCATCCCAACTTTATCTTATTTGAATTTCCTTTTTGACATGGAACATATGATATCGCATGAACTTGGAAGGTTTTCATCACTGTAATCTTGAGGTTTTATTTTATATAGGATTGTGTGGTTGGTACTAATCCCATCATTATTAAAATTATCATGCTGAAAGAGAGATGATGGGGATCATCGCTAGTTCGGAATTGTTAAATGATATGATTCAAGAATTCCATTTGAAGCATTGATTTTCTTCAAAACATTGAGGTCTCTGACTCAGATAACTCTTTCCAGGACGTGCTTGGGGGTATGATGTGGTTGATAGATGTGATTCTTCTTATTGCATCCTATGTTGCTCTATTTTTGTTTCCTCTGGAGATATTTTCTAGTGTAATTTCTTATTGACAACTAAAAATATGTAAAGCTGAGTTGCTGATGAATCTGTTGAAGTTGTGCATTGGATAAAAGTGCGATACATTCTTCAATATACTACCAAGATTTGAGGATAATTGGCATGGTGTATTATGCATTTGCTTTTGGACCATATATCATATATTTACCCTTTTTTTGTTCAATCTTTATATAGATAGATGCATGAGATTTTCAGCTACTGAAGTTTGAACAATATTGTCATGTGTTTCTCCAATTCATCATCTGCTCTAATAATCAAACTTACTCCACAGCTCATGCATTAGCAAGAAACTTTAAAACAGAGCTGTTGTTTGCTGGATGCTTTGTCTGAATTAAGAAAATAATATAGTCAAAGGGAAGGTGGTTAAAATGGGAAAGAGTTATCTTAAATCACTTGCCTTTTATTTGTTCTCTCAGAATTGTCATTTTTTGGAGAAGAAAAATTATGGCCTTCATTTTTGTTTTTCCTTTTTTCTTATACTTGAAGTTTCCTTTTATATCAAATGCTGCAAAATAAGTTATGTTTACCAAAATTTGTTTTCTTTTTCTTGCTTAGCAACCAGATAGAGCCTAAATTTATTTCATACAAACTGGTCATATATGCAATACCTTGATGATGCTTTTTTTTTTTTTTTTGAGTCAAAGTTATGTAGCTAATTTTGTGATCAATATCGGAAAAAAAGGGTACAAGTTTTTCTCTAAGCTCCAAGGTTGCGATGTTCATAATTAGTTGTTAGGTAACGATATAGTAATTAGTAACCTCAAAATAGAATAATGTAAAATAACAGAGTATTTACTTTATGCATTTTCTGTCATTTACTGCAATAATAGATCTTAGTCACGGTATATTTGTGCTAATTGTTCTCTATGTATGTAGAATCCAATTCATAGTAATCCAGAAGTGTCTATTCTTTCTTACAGATGTTTGATTTCTGATGTTGCCGTGGGCATTTTGAGGCTGTTATAATTAGCATTCCTTCTTGACCTGGAGCCCTTTCCTCTAATTTTATTGCTGTTGGATGAGTGCCTTTCTTTGAATATTTATTTTTCTTGACTTTTAGATTAACTATGTTAACATCTGCAATGAGGGAGCCGGTAGTAGCGAAAATCTTGTTTCATGGTATAGTTGAACCTGATTGGTCTTCTTGTGATGTAAATTGTACCGGTCTCTTCTGCTTTATTACTAGTCTTTCTATATTTTTGTGTTATTGCGGAAATTTAAGACAAAGAGTTATTGTAAAATATTGGAGTTAATTGTGTGCAGCCAACTTTGAAACTTTGATCATGTATTTGGTACAGACCTGGGATATGGATGTTTCGACTTGCTAAGCTTGGCTTTCTTTTGCAATTAGATTTTCAAAATCTTGTGTTGTTTAAGAATTACAGAATGCAGTTCTAACCTTCTGTGATGCCCCTCTTGGGACTCTGTATACAGGGTCATTGCACCATTGTTCGAGTTGGCCACGTCGAATGGTTTGCATTATCTTCGTGGTGAGATCTTTGAAAGTATGCAACGCTCACTTGTAAACCCTTAATAAATATTAAAAGGTATATATATATATATATATAACAAACGTTTTATCTCTAGTGTTTTTTAATAATATAGTTAAACAAATGGTATAGGATGCAAAAACTAATACTTTCATCAGGAGGTTCTAGATCGAGCCTTGGGTTAGGGTCCCGGGGCCATGAAAAAAAATGCAAGAGAAAATTTCTCCAATGTACATTAACATTCATAACTAATTATATAATCATTAAAATTAAGTTGATAAAGTGGCACCAATTTGATAGTTTGATATGCTAATATTTGATGCTTTAAAATTTAAACTCAACCACATTGAAGAAAACAATGCCATGTATTCCGATTTATACCTCGCATATGTTAAAGTTTTATAATTCAATCTATCCATAATAACCCTAAATTTATGATTTATATATATGTTAAATTTTAGTGCCTTAGAAAATAATAGTTTAACTTACTATTTGTTATTATTGGATTCAACGCTATCATTTGGCTTAGTCACGATTGTGCACCAACATAAGGCAGCTGTGCTCCACGCTAATGGTTGACTATTAATAATATTATGTATTTGATTACAACTGACGTCTATAATCAGTGTCATACCAAGCAATATTATGTATTTAAATTTTTTTAACATATTATTTTTATTTAATTAACTCATTATATTTCAGTAATGAATTAGTTAAGGTGATCTTTTAGCCTGCAGCAGATGAACAAACGTCATTCATGTCAATGGCTAACCATGCAAAGAAAGAGAGAAAAGCGGTAGACGATTATACACTCACCTAACGTCTAATCTAATTGCACCCACCATATTTATATTTTTTAATTTATTCATAATGACAGGCATGCTAATTATAAGTGGTTAGTAATCCCTTAATATATTCATTGCAAGTGGTTAGTAATCCGACTTAGCGGATGGCCACTAGAGTTGGATGTTTGAGGAATGCACAATTTTGTGACACCTGGTTTGCATGTAACAAACTTAGGTGACATACTGCATGTTTCGCAGATAATCTAGCTAAAGAAAATGATGCACCATGGCTTAATCAAGTTGAATAGAGAGAGGAGTGATTCAGAATTAAGGTTTATCAGCACTAAGTTTGTGGCTTTCATTACTCGTATTCTTATGTCCATTCAACAGTATTTTAATAAACTAAAATCTTTTCTTGATTTAATATCCCATAAAACTTGTTAGAGATTGGAACTGAGGTGCCCATGCTTGTTGAGAGAGAAGTTTTAATAACTATTTGATAATCATCAAAACTCCTCCATGACAACTCTCTAAGCTCTATCAGAAACACCGAGAAAAACAAGAGAAAAAAATATCTATATTTCACATCTCATCTCTCTGTCTACAGTATTTCTGACTGACTAGCTTTCAGTTATGAGAGAGTTTCAATTTCATCTGGAACAAGATTTCTAGCCACGAAATCAAATAATTCATCCAACTTCATCACAAAAAAAAAAAGAACTAAAATGAAATTAAGAGCCCAAAGCAAACAATTTTAGCCAAAGAAGAGTCATAATGAAATTAACAATCCTCATTTGGTTGGGTTGAATTTTATGTCATCTAATAGAGCTCATGTCCAAACCTTGATTCTATGATCTAGCTCAAATATGGCTCTTAAGAAATTTGATGACGTTCTGGTTGACTTCATCTGGGAACTGCTCTTGAACAAAATGGCATCCTTCGGCCATGTAAATGATCTCCAGATCGGGCACAAAGTTCTTCACCACACCACCCCTGATGTACTCCTCCCATCCCGGAAACTTGAGAGCGTAGTCTTTCTCCCCCATCACCAGCAGCGCAGGCACTTCCACTTTGGGGTCGGCTCTCTCAAATCCCTTGTTCAATGTCCTACGGAAACCACATCAACCAAAAGTCAATTCGGATTACAACCACTGCAAGCAGTCTGTTTCATCTCTCACCTATATGTCAACTGGAGCGGGAACGTGAACCCGGACTTCTCATAGAGAGAGCCATAGGCTGCGAGATCTTCGTCAGTGAACCATGGGGGCAGTGGAGTAGTGGCGTCCGCCAGGTCCATCACTTCCTGGCCTTCCGCCGCTATTGGAATCTCGCTCCTCGAGAAGAGAATGTAGATAGTCCGCACCACTCTCTTCACATCGAACCGGCCGAAGTCCCTCTCCGCTCGGCCTGGCTCCTGTGAAAAGGAGGAGGTTTCTATTCTTCAATTAAAAAAAAAAAAAAAAAAAAATCATAGCTCTCCGATGACGCGTGAGTGGATGCAATTGGATAAAATTTTTCCGATCACACTACCCTCCATCTCAATATGTAGAAGCCTTCTGGGAGAGTCTCGAAAGGCGGGATTTTGGAGATAAAAGGAACTCCCAAGGTTACGACACCCGCGACTCGATCGGGGTGATCGACGGCGAAATCATAGGCTGGTTTGGCTCCAAAATCCTTCCCGACGAGGAAAACCTTGTCGTAAAAACAAATATCACCGTCATTAACAGAAGAATCACCACCGAGAATCAGGAGAGAAACTTTTGGATGGAAAAGATGGGACCTTGGGGATGGAGAGGGAGTCGAGGATGGCGAGTAGATCGTCGACGAGGTCCTTCCAGCTCGCTTTCTCTGGCTCCGGGGGCTGCTGGGAGAGGCCGTAGCCGCGGCAATCGGGGGCAATGGCTCGGAATCCAGCCTCGGCGACGGCGATCATTTGGTGCCTCCACGAGTACCAGATCTCGGGGAATCCGTGGAGGAACAGGACCGTCCCCAATTCCCCTGCATCCAAGATCGCATAGAGAGAGACCGAGTGATGGGAGAAGAAAAAAAGAAGAGAGAGAGAGAGAAGGGAGTGGTGTAAGGACGGACCTTTTCCTATGTGAGCTATGTGGAGATTGAGGCCTCTGATGTTGAGATAGGAGTGCTCTATTTTCTCCATTTTTCTGCTGCCCTTCCTCGGTGTGAGACGGTCAGAGCGGACGAAGAGGGAGAATGCTTTTATCAAAAGTTCTTCTCTCAGCCACCTGCCTCGCTATATATATATATATATATATAAAGCGGAAGTTAGAGAGAGAGAGAGAGAGAGATCTCCCAACTCCCTTGTATTTCCACGTGGAGAGCTTCTATTCGCACCGTAAGAACTGCTCTTCATATCCTCCATTTAATAAAATTAAATACCTATTTTATCTCTATTACAAGAGATCATAATACCCCCATAATTTCTCGACACACCTATCGAAACAAAACACCAAATCCCTCCCAACGAACTGCTGAAAAAATTTCTTTTCTCAATTCATTTGTTTGTATTCTACAATTTCAACTTTTAATTAAACAATAGACAAGCAACTAAGATTTAAAAAAGTTCTACTAACGCAAAGGTTTATTTTTTAACTTGTTACAATTTTTTTTTTGGTCCGCATTTTATTGGCCACACAAGGCCAAACAAATCAATTCTGTTGCCACTGTTCGGCCTGGTTGGTTGAACAGAGGGCCATTATTCGGCTACATAGGGCCAAATAGTGGCCCTATTTCGGCCCTGTGTGGCCAAACAGAAGGGTTTAGGGCTTTAAAACGATTTTTTTGTATATGTAGGATGATTTTTCAATCGAATGTAGCATGATTGGCTCTGAATGTATGATGGATTACACAAATGAATTTACAACTTATGAGATATGATACTTTTGATTGCAATTGTTTTATTAGCAGACTTAGCAATGTGTAAAATTATTTACTAACATTAAACTATTTAATGTGTAGATATTCAAGAGTAAAGAAGACTTGTGTAATTGGTGTAGAAAGTTGGGAGGAGGAATGGATTTGTTATTGTAATTAAAACTTCTGATTCAGATAGCAATGTTAAGAAACCAAGAATTATATTTTGTTGCATACATACATCAGTAAAAGCACCAAGGAAAAGGAATTGAAGACCAGGCTCAGTGGCACAAAGAAGTGTGGATGCCCTTTTGCATTAAGAGGAAGAAAATTAGACACTACAGATAATTAGATGTTAATGGTCGTTTATGGTGTACACAATCATCAGCTGCGAAGCATCAGGAGGGGCACTCATATGCTGGATGATTATCTAAGCAGGAGATTTCATTGTTAGTGGATATGTCAAAGGTTCGGCCAAAGGACATATTGTCTACATTGAAGCAAAGAGATGTGCTCAATGTTATGACAATTAAGACGATCTACAATGCACGTTAGAGGTGTAAGGTTGTAGAGAAAGCTGGGAGATTACATGCAACATCTTCTGGGTAAATTAGCTGAGGCTAATTATATTGAGTGCATAGAAATTATACTAATACTGATGTTGTGCGTGACTTGTTTTGGGTACACCCTGCAAGCATAGATTTGTTACATGCATTTTCTCGTATTTTGATAATGGATTGCACATACAAGACGAATAGATATCTATTAGAGAATTAACTACAAAAGCTTTCCTTTAAATTTTAAATTATTGTCATAGTTGTAATATCTTTATAATTAGTTGTAATCCCATAATTCTAGGATAGTTTCCTATTTACCAAAAGCTTTCCTTTAAATTTTAAATTATAGTCATTAGTTGTAATCGCATAATATAGGATAGTTTCCTATTTACCACAACAATTTTCCTTTAAATTTTAAATTCTTGTCATATCTTTGTAATTAGTTGTAATCCCATAATTCTAGGATAGTTTCCTATTTTTTGTAATTTGGCAATGACTAATTTTGTGTATATATATTCATTCCTAATCAATGAAAAAGTTAAGCCATCGTTTCTCAATATTCTTCTCTCTCTACTTCAACATGGTATCCAAAGCCTAATCTTCTTGGGCATATTTCCTTTTTTTTTCTCCATGGCTTCTACCAATGATTCTATCACCATCCAAAGCTCCATGGATCCTCAACAACCCCCTCCTTACTCTCCAATATCAATAAATTGACATCTACCAATTATCTCACATGGAGCCTTCAGCTCCAATCTCTTCTTGAAGATTATGACCTTCATCACTTTATTGATGGCACTCATACTCCACCACCACCCACCGTCACTGTCAATGGTGTTGCATCCCCAAATCCCGCATACACAACCTAGAAGCATCAGGACCATCTCATCTTTAGCGCTCTCCTTGGTGCTATCTCTATTTCACTGCAACCGCTTATTGCCCGCACTACCACTTCCCTTAATGCATGGAAAACCTTAACAAATACCTATGCCAAACCATCTCGGGGTCATATTAAACAATTGAAGGAACAATTACAGTGGTATAACAAGGGCTCACAAGCAATTAGTGAATATATGATGTTGAGGATCTTATTGATCGGGTTTTGTAGGACTCAATGATGAGTACAAATCCATCATTGATGCAATTAATACCTGTGACACATCAATTTCTTTCACTGAGCTACATAAGAAACTTCTCAACAAAGAAGCAACTCTTCAGATTGCTCAACCATCTTCTTTATCACTACCAGCAACAGCAAATCCCACATCCTTTCAGAATTATTTAAATTGGTGTCCACCAACCACCAATCCATGATAATCAGGCCCTACTACTGTGCTTTCTCCTCATGATCAATGCCAACCCAAACCTTATTTGGGTCATTGTCAAGCATGCGACATTCAAGGACACACTGTCAAATGATGCCCGATGTTTCGATTTATCACTAATCACCAATCCTTGACATCTCATCCTTAAGGTTCTCACGGATATCGCCCCTCCACACCTTGGCAACCACAAACCAATCATGCTGTTGTTGGCAACAACACTACTCCTACATGGCTGCTAGATAGTGGAGCATCTCACCACGTTACGTCTGACTTGAGCAATCTTTCTCTTCATAGCCCGTATCAAGGATCTGATGATGTTGATCGGCGATGGATCAGCTCTTCACTCACCCATACTGGTTCTACCACCATACCTACTTTTCTCGCTTTTTTAATTTACAAAACGTCCTTTGTGTCCCTTCCATGAAAAAGAACCTACTTTCGATTTATCAATTTTGCACTAATAACCATGTTTTGTTGAGTTTTCACCCTCTGCCTTTCAGATGAAGGATCTAAACACGGGGGCAATCCTTGTAATGGGTGAACCTAAGGATGGCGTATATGAGTGGCCGACTATATCCCCTTCAGTAACCCCTTCTTTGTTGCTTGCATTTTCTAGTGTCAAGACCACTTCGTCCGAGTGACACTCTAGACTAGTCATCCATCATTTAGTATTATGAAAAATATTTTTTCAAGTTTTCTTTATCATTGTCTAGCCTGTTATCCTCTTTTACACATTGCAATGCCTGTTCATGTAATAAAAGTCATAAAATTTCATTTTCTTCTTCTACCTTAACCTCATCCCATCTGCTTGAACTTCTCTTTTCGGATATATGGACCTCTCCTATTTATTCTGTTGATGATTTTCAGTACTATATTATTTTTGTTGATTATTATACACAGTATATTTGGTATTATCCACTTAAACGGAAATCTCATGTGTATGATATTTTTGTGCTTCAAGGCATTAGTCGAAAACCAATTTAAACACCGAATTGTTATTCTCTATTCAAATAATGGTGGAAAATATCAAGCCTTTGATAGTTTTCTCTCCATCAATGGTATATTCCATCTTACTATTGATGGTTATCTCAGAACGATTCTTGAGATGTTTGCGGAAGCGAGATAAGGATCAAATCACTTATCTTAGCAAAAACAAGATAAGGATCAAATCACATATCTTAAAAATTTGAGTTAGCGCGATTTATACCTGTATTAATTTAATAACAAGAATAATAAGGAGATTGAGAAATCGACCTTTTGTTCTTCACGAACACTACCTTGGAATCACCAAATCCTTTGATCACCATGGATCTTTTCAAACGTTCTCCAGATTATGATGAACACGAACGAGTGGGCGTTCCTTTTGATTTGGGTTGAGATTACACAACTGAATTTAATTCACTTTGTATTCTCAATTGAGATTACACAACTGAATTTAATTCACTTTGTATTTTCAACTCATGAGATAAAGTGAAGTTGAAGAGGAACTCTCTATGGTTGATCATTGTTGTTCTATCTCCTTCTCTATTTCTCGTGAATCTTATATTCATAGAGAATAACAACTATTAACCTCTTTATTAATTAATCAATTAATTAATATTTAAAGATCACTTCCAACTCTTGGAATTACTTTAACGTATATCAATCCAATAACCAATTGTTAGTTAGATATATTTATCATGGCCTACGATGTGTTCCCTAACACACCGTATAATAGAAATTAATCCAATTAATTTCTATATGAAAATAATTTAGAATTCTCAATTCCAAATTAATAACTCAACCCAACATATCATAAAGTTCACATAATTTAATGGAGCCGTCCAGAGGAACTATGGATATTATAATTCTAAGCTCCAATAATTTTGACATTCAATTAACACCTTAATTAAAATATCAAAATTATTAATTCCAAATTACTCCACTAAAAATTTAGAACTGCACTCTTAAAATTATAAAATTAATTATATTCATAAGGATTTGATATAGTCACTACATATAAATCAATCATCCATAAACGTTCATGATTAAAGCTAGGCATTTTCCGTTAACCTCTTTAATCACATCTTTATCCATAAGTACCATTGATTCTATAATGAATAATATATTTATGATCCAATCATAAATTGAGCACTCTTATTATTCAAGTCCCAAATCAACACTTATGGAAACCGTCCATCTGACTTCTTTACGAAGGAATGGATTTCATCTTGTATATTAATATTCGCTACTTATGTTATTATATTTTAATATACCAAAAATTTGACACTATGTTTCTATGTCATTACCTGGTAAGTCAAAAAATATAATACAATAAATAGGAGTTTATTAATTACTCAGAATTAAGATCGATTCATATATGACCATCATTGATTAATTTTGAATTCTCTATTTTAACAACAGAATTTATTAGAGATTCATAATTAATCATGTTCCAGTCCTATATAATCAAATTATATAAAGCTTTCATTCCGATAATTTCATTATCAACAATCGGATAAGATCGTTTCATTCAGAATGTAATGAACCGCACTAGCAATTTTAAATTAAAGATCCGATTGCAACTTTAGTTTATAATTATGGATAATTTAGATTATTTTACTTTAAATATTATCCTCTGTATATAACACTTATATACAATATTTAAAGTCACATTTAAATAATCCAGAATTTTTGATATTTATAAAGCATCATAACATGCATGCAAGTATAATATTGAAAAATTTCTCAAATATTCAGCAAAATAATAAATATTTGTTTATGGGCACATATCCCAACAACTATACCACCCCATACACTAGAACACAATGGACTTTCTGAACGACGTCATCGCCATATTGTTAAAACTGATCTCTCTTCTCACTCATGTATCGATACCTCTAACTTATTGGACTTATGCCTTTGCCACTGTTGTATATCTCATCAATCGTATATCCACACCCACACTACATCTTTCATATTCTTTTTAAAAACTCTTTGAGTCTCAACCCAACTACACTAAACTAAACTTTAGGTGTTCGGTTGCCTATGTTATCTGTGGCTTCGTCCTTATTCCAAACATAAACTTGACTCTCATTCCGCTCATGTTTTTCTTGGTTACTCTCTAATGCAAAGTGCCTATATCTATCTTGATCTGTCCACTTCTAAAACATATATTTCTCATCATGTCAAATTTCTTGAAAACTCTTTCCTTTACCACTCACCTATCCCATCTAGCTCATCCCACCCCAGAGATCATTTCCAAATGGCTTTCCCCTATCCAACTTCTATCCACTTCAAGTGGCTCACTCAATACGCCTCCACAAAGGAATTCCTCGTGTCAACATCCTTCACAAAATGTCCAAACTGTTGACTGCCCCTCCTCACCAATCGACCATCATTCTCTGTCCACAGACCTTCCTTTACTCGGACACAGTTCGGGTGATCGGCAAGCAACCATGGTTGACTGTTTACCATCAGAACCACACAATTCTGAGACATCTTTTGCTTCAACCATAGCTCAAACTACCCATCAAAATTCATCCCATGATCACTAGTGCGAAAAACAACATCCACAAACCCTAACTAAGATGAATCTCACTGCTATCCTTTCTTAACCATCAGACATTGAGCCTCATACTGTTAACCAAGCCCTAAAAGATCCCAAATGGAGACATGCTATGAATGATGAATTTGATGCTCTTGTTCAAAATGGAACCTGGGAGCTTGTTCCATCTTCTTCTCTGCAGAATCTTATTGGATGTAAGTGAGTCTTTGTATTAAACAGTTTCTTGATGGTTCTATTGAAAGGTACAAAGTCAGATTAGTTGCAAAAGGCTTTCATCAGCGATCTGGAGTGAATTATCACGACACCTTTAGTCCAGTTGTCAAGCCAGCAATAATACGCCTTGTTCTAAGCTTGGCAGTCAGTAGAGGTTGGCAGTTGCGATAGTTGGATGTTAATAATGCCTTTCTTCAAGGCCATCTCTCTGAAAATGTCTACATGGCCCAGCCTTCAAGATTTGTTGATAAAGACAATCTAACACATGTATGCAAATTAAAGAAGGCCATATATGGACTCAAGCAGGCCCCATGAGTTTGGTACCTTGAACTTCGCCAGTTCCTCATTGAGTCTAGGTTCACAAACTCTCATGCAGATACTTCTCTCTTCATTCTCCACTCCGATGACATTACTATATATCTACTTGTTTATGTGGATGGCATTATTATCACATGTATCAAAACCAATATTATTCAGCGCTACATCGACCTTCTGGCACATAGATTTTCAATCAAGGATCTTGGTGCTTTGTCTTATTTTCTTGGCATTGAGGTTCTTACCACTTCATCTGGTCTATTGCTTACCCAAAAGCACTACATCACTGATCTTCTTGCTTAGACAAAAATGTTTGGTGCAAAACCTATTGCTACACCACTTGTTACAGATGAAAATATCACATTTCATTCAGGTATGGCTCTGACTGACTATATAAAATATAGAACAATGTTGGCAGTCTACAATATCTTTGCCTCATTCACCCAGACATCGCATATGCTATTAACAAGCTTTCTCAGTTCATGCATTGCCCAACGTCTGAACATTGGAATACTGCAAAAAGACTACTTCGATATCTATGTGGCACATTAACTCATGGATTATTTCTTCATAAGAAAAATTTACTTTCTCGACATGCATTCTTAGATGCAGATTGGGTTGGCAACAAAGATGATTATACCTCTATGAGCGCCTATATTATTTATCTTGATCGTCATCCTATTTCTTGGTCATCCAAGAAACAATGTACAGTTGTTCGGTCATCCATAGAAGGTGAGTATCGATCAGTTGCTATCACTACTTCAGAAATCAATTGGATTTGTTCCCTTCTCACAGAGCTTGGCATCACCCTTCCTACATCATCTGTTATCTATTCTGACAATGTTGGTGCCACCTATCTCCGTTCTAATCCAGTCTTTCATTCGAGCATGAAACATGTGGCAATTGACTATCACTTTATTCAGGATCAAGTTCAATCAGGTGCTCTTCGTGTTACTCATTTTTCTCGGCAGATCAACTTGCCGACGCTCTTACCAAACCGCTTCCACGATGCCACTTCCAAGAATTACGAGTCAAGATTGGCATCTCCTTCGGAGCTCTATCTTGAGGAGGCATATTAGAGAATTAACTACAAAAGCTTTCCTTTAAATTTTGAATTATTGTCATAGTTGTAAAATCTTTATAATTAGTTGTAATCCCATAATTTTAGGATAGTTTTCTATTTATCACAAAAGCTTTCCTTTAAATTTTAAATTTTATCATTAGTTGTAATCGCATAATTCTAGGATAGTTTCCTATTTACTACAACAACTTTTCTTTAAATTTTAAATTCTTGCCATATCTTTGTAATTTGTTGTAATCCCATAATTTAGGGTAGTTTCCTATTTTTTGTAATTTGATAATGCCCAATTTTGTGTATATATATTCATTCCTAATCAATGAAAAAGTTAAGCCATTGTTTCTCAATATTCTTCTTTTTCTACTTCAACAATATCATCTTCCTCTTTTAGAGATTGTGGGGGTGAGACTTTTTGGGGATGGCTTTTTAGAGAATAATATCCCTGCAACAATGAATATTACGGTGTGGAGGTAGGGAAGAAAATGGCATGGCTTTTTGGGGATGGACATTCTGACCCAATCATGATATCATACAGATGTTGGGTTCCTCCTAAAAGGTGATTTCTGCATATGAAGTTCAGAGTGGATCCTTGTCAAGCAAAATGCTTGGTTTCATTTCAAAGTTTTTGTTTAACTCAAGACGTGCACGCTCATATTAAGCCACCGATGCTGAGGTTCATGGTTAATTAGTTTCTTTGATTAAAGAAGTTGGCCAGGTGTTACCATGGGTTTTTTTATTAGTAAGATTATTGCATAAGCAGTAGTCCATTTCAGATATCTTAGAAGCTATAAAAATATCTTTGGAACCCTAAGTTGGCACAGCCATAAGCTTGAGCATAGTAAGATTATTTCATTTCTCACTCTTATCTTATTTGGAGTGGTCCATCGCCCTTTTATTTCTTGCTCTCCTCTATTCACTTCAAAACCTTTTCAATGTAAAAATTTTTGTGTTACATAAGTGAGTACTCCTATAGCATGATCGATCAGTCATGGATGAAAAAAGATTGGGGATGGATAGCTAATGTACAGATTGACTAAACAATATTAAAAAGCACAAAAAATACTCAAAATATTGGTGTTGCCGCAAAGTCATGTTCCTCCAACATCGAAAAATGAAGATCATCCTCCTTGAAGAAGCTCCTGCAAGAAAGTCTTCGGAGACCGATTGTATCGATGGAGACCCTTCGACGCTCAAGTAAGCAACCCGAAAATAGTAAAAATAGAGCTAATAAAAGTGGCCCTGTTAAAATCCAAAGCTTTTGTATTTAACTACAAAGATACCAGTATGCACAGAAGAGAAGGATCCAATGTTCTAAGAGACAAGTTAGTCTGGTGGCCTTAATTTGCAGTTCTCATCAATCATGTTTGAAGACTAGTAAATCTTAAATGCAGTGCATAAGACTGTTGAAGCACCCCTATTGATTGAAACCGGACTTTCTTGTGTTATGTAATATGTGGAACTAAGGTAGAAAAATAAGTTAGTCTAGACTGAAAGTTATTTAGTTTCTATAAAGCAGAAATTGGACTGACAATATTACTTCACATATATATACTTCATATATGTGGTTGTTCGTAGTTTTTTTTTTTTTTGGTATCATTGTTCTGTTGGTTTTTTTCCATTAAGTGTATCGGTCAGATACGACTAAGATGGTCCTATATTCTGATCTTAAGGGATTACATGAATTCAAATTTTGAATTCACTATTGACATAAAAATCCCTCAACCATATCCGTTTAAAGCGGCGCCCTCTGTGTTGGACAGATAAGGCATAAAGGTTTATAAAACAGGTAGGTCCCTGCGTCTGGTCTTATCGAATACACTATCGCTGAGAGAGACCACAAGGTGTGGAAGATCCTTACCCTCATCTGGAAGAAAATCAACAGCAATGGTTGGAGGTATTTATCGATCTTGACTTGCTTTATTTTCATGATAAATATATTGATCCCATGTTTCCGCATATCTGATAGGGATCAATATATTTAAATTAAGTCTATCATTTGGTATCAGAGCGTATAAAAATACCTCTGCCTTGATTATTATGATTGTTTCCTGAAGATGTACGGATCTGATAAAATCCCTATGAAACAATCTTTATATCATTTATTTGATAAAGAGGGGCGAGGCGTTCTTGATCTCTATATCTCTCATTTAGGGATGGTCCAAAGGGGAGGCTACTGGTAGTACCCTGGATTATTTTATCCAACGGGCATACGGTAGGGATATTAGGGATGTACCAATAAGGGAGGTTGCTGTAGTACCTTGGTGTGTTTGACCCAACTACCTGCATACCGGAAGAGTTAATAGATCATCAAGAATCATTTGAAAGGGAATTAGATCTGATAAACTCTTAATATTCAGTTGATTTAATTTAGTTTTATTTAAGAGATTAATCAGTAAGATTTATGCCATGAAGCATGCACTTATCTGTTCGCTCACCCTTTTGGATCTAGTTTAAATAAAAGATAAATCAAATATCTCACGATCAAATCACCATAAAAGGAGGAAGCGTGGGTTTGTTTACTTCGGATATGTGCACGGAATGAAAAAGGCCTCTTACGGAAGAAGACGTGCCCGCCATACATAAGAAAAAAAAGGCATTTAGAATTATATAAAAAAATGTAGCGCCGGCCAGCGCTGGCCAGCGCCTGGGTGGGACAGGCATTGGCCCACCGCTGGCTGGGCCAGCGGCCTGGGCCCAGGCGCCCCAGGCGCTGGAGCGTTGGGCCCAGCCGACGCTGGCCCAGTGCCTGGCTGGCCCAGTCGCCTGGGCCAACAGCCTGAGCCAGTTATAAAGCTGGGCCATGCGCCCATTCTAAACTGTAGCAGGCTAGATTGTAGCAGTCTGGGCTACATCATATCTGATCCAAAATTTTTTTGAGGTGATTGAGAGATTTTTTGGTTAAATTAAACTATTGGAATTGGGTGAGGATGACGGGCTGCTGGCTCGTTTATCAAGTAGTTGGGCCATTGGCCTGGCCTATTTATGTTCAATTATATTTAGAATTTGTGTGTATAAATTTTGTAAATTATGCATGCATCTTAAGTGACATAATTGAGCATAAAATTTAAATAATGTCTAAGTGATAAATACAATTGAATAATTGAGGAGTAGCCACAGCATCCTTAATTATAAAATTATATAATAAAGTTAATAAATCACATAAATAATAGACATTAATTGTAATTAATTATATAGATATAATAAAATTTATCCCACAAAATTTTGTTATATTTATATAATTAATTAAGATAATATCAAATTATATTTTTCTAATCTACTCCACAGGAATTAGAAAGAAGTAACATAATTTGATAGTTTTATCATACAGACTTAAGTGAATCTAATTGAATTAAAGCTTTAGCCCACAGGCAAGTTTTATGTCAGCAGATTCACTATTTATATAATTAATTAAGATAAAATATCAAATTATATTTTTCTAATCTACCACAGGAATTAGAAAGAAGGAACATAATTTGATAGTTTTATCATACAGACTTAAGTGAATCTAATTGAATTAAAGCTTTAGCCCACAGGCAAGTTTTATGTCAGCAGATTCACTATTTATATAATTAATTAAGATAAAATATTAAATTATATTTTCTAATCTATCCACAGGATTTAGAAAGAAGGAACATAATTTGATAGTTTTATCATACAGACTTAAGAATCTAATTAAATTAAAGCTTTAGCCCACAGGAAAGTTTTATGTCAGTAGATTCACTATTTATATAATTAATTAAGATAAAATATCAAATTATATTTTTCTAATCTGCCTACAGGAATTAGAAAGAAGAACATAATTTGATAGTTTTATCATACAGACTTAAGTGAATCTAATTGAATTAGAGCTTTAGCTCATAGGCAAGTTTTATGTCAGTAGATTACTGGTTTCTAAATGCATGATTTACATTGGTAAAGCATTTTATTAGCCTCAATTTTGATAATAAGCATGTATGTTTAAATTTTGCAGTTATGCAACCTGTAAATTTCTCTGATATAAAATGTGACATACCTGAATTGAGGGGTGATAACTATAAGGTTTGGAAGGAGAGAATTCTCCTTCATCTAGGCTGGATGGACATTGATTATGCTATAAGGAAGGATGAACCACCTTCAGTAACTCAGACCAGCACTCCTAATGAGATTGCGATTTATGAACGTTGGGAGCGATCTAATCACTTGAGTGTAATGTTCATAAAGACAAAAAATCTCTGTTGGTATATGTGGTTCAATCGATAAGCATGAGAATGTCAGGAAGCTACTAAAGGCCATTGATGAGCAATTCAGTACTTCAATCAAAGCTCTTGTCAGTTATGAATCTAATATGGCTGATGATATTTATAACACATGGTGGATTGATTCTGGTTCTGCAATCCACATTTGCAATACTTTGCAGGGTATGCAAAACCTAAGGAAGCCAGTGGGAAGTGAGCAGTATATCTCTTCAGGAAACAAGATGCGCTCACATGTGGAAGCTATAGGGACATGCACTTTAGTTCTTAGTAGTGGTTTTATTTTAAATTTGGAAAGGACCTTTTATGTACCTAGTTTTTCTAGGAATTTAATTTCAGTTTCAAGACTTGTACCTTTGGGTTATTCCTTCAACTTTTAAGATACTTCTTCCAGTTTATATTATAAATCTGAACTTGTTGGGAATGGTACTTTGTCTGATGGTCTTTTCTATATTAATTTGCAAAATAATACCACTCATGATGTGATGCATGTTAGGGCTGGCATGAATAGATGTATTGTAAATGATAACTCTTCTATGTTGTGGCATCGGAGATTGGGACATGATAGAATCAAGAGGTTAGTGAATGAAGGAGTACTCAATACTTTGGACTTCACTGACTTTGATACTTGTGTGGACTGTATTAAGGGCAAGCAGACCAATAAGTCAAAGAAAGGTGCCAAGAGGAGTTCAGACCTATTAGAGATCATACACATGGACATTTGTTGTCCGGATATGGATTTTCATGGTCCGAAATACTTTATCTGCTTCATTGATGACTACTCACGATTTATGTATCTCTACTTGCTTCATAATAAGAACGAAGCATTAGATGCCTTTAAGGTGTTCAAGGCAGAAGTAGAGACACAATGTGAAAAATAAATCAAAATTGTGAGATCTGATAGAGGAGGTGAGTATTATGGGAGATACACAGAGGATGGACAAATGCCTGGTCCATTTGCGAAGTTCTTTCAAGACATGGGATTGTTGCCCAATACAGTTTACCTGGCTCACCTGATCAAAATGGTGTAGCAGAAAGAAGGAACCGAACATTGATGGACATGGTGAGGAGCATGATTAGCTGCTCCAAACTACCTAAGTCCTTGTGGACAGAAGCTCTCAAGACGGCTGTGTACATATTAAATCGGTTCCAACCAAGGCTGTTTCTAAAATGCCATTTGAGTTATTTAAAGGTTGGAAACCAAGTTTGCGACATGTACGCATATGGGGATGCCCATGTGAAGTGAGAGTATACAATCCACAAGAGAAAAAGCTGGACCCTAGGACCATTAGTGGGTATTTTGTTGGATATGCCAAGAGGTCCAAGGGATATAGATTTTACTGTCCATCTCACATAACTAGGATTGTGGAATCAAGAAATGCCAAATTTTTTGAGAATGACTTGATAAGTGGGAGTGATCAATTGTAGAGCATGATTCCTGAAAGGGAATATTCTGATGCTCAACTTTCCACTTCAAGTGACAGACTGATTATCGTTCATAGTGCCCCTTAAGATCAAACGAGCATTATACAACCAGTCGTTAAAATTTCATAATTTGCTGATAATGAACTAGTAGATCCAGTCTCTCATGAGTTACCAGAGATAGTTGAACAATCAACTCCTCCAGAGGAGGTTGTTACAATATTAAGAAGATCTACAAGAGAAAAGAAATCAGCAATTTCTAGTGACTATATTGTATATCTTCAAGAGTCAAACTATAATATTGGAGCTGAAAATGATCCTGAAACGTTTTCACAAGCCATGAATTATAAGGAATCCAATTTATGGTATGATGCTATGAAAGATGAGATGAATTCTATGGCAGTTAATGGAGTCTGAGATCTTATTGAGTTGCTTGATGGAGCCAAAGCCGTTGGCTGTAAATGGGTCTTTAAGACCAAGAAAGACTCGTTAGGCAACATTGAGCGATATAAGGCAAGACTCGTTGCTAAGGGATTCACTCAAAGGGAGGGAATTGATTACAAGGAGACATTTCTCTTGTATCTAAGAAAGATTCCTTCTGCATTATTATGACTTGTTGCACGTTTTGATTTAAAGTTGCAACATATGGATGTGAAAACTGCATTTCTCAATGGAGATCCAGAGGAAGAGGTTTATATGAAACAACATGAAGGTTTTTCCTCTAGTGATAATGAGCAATTAGTATGCAAGCTTAAGATCTATATATGGATTGAAACAAGCCTCTCGACAATGGTACTTAAAATTTCATGATGTGATTTCTTTATTTGGATTTGTAGAGAACATCATGGATCAATGTATATACCAGAAGGTCAGTGGGAGCAAAATTTATTTTTTGATCCTATATGTAGATATTTTTACTTGCAACCAATGATAAAGGTATGTTACATGAGGTGAAACAATTTCTCTCTGAGAATTTTGACATGAAAGATATGGGTGATGCCTCTTATGTCATTGGCATTAAAATTCAGAGAGATAGACTTCGAGGTATTTTAGGTCTATCTCAAGAAACTATATCAACAAAATTTTAGAGAGATTTCGGATAAAAATTGTTCACCAAGTATAGCTCCCATAGTCAAGGGTGACAGATTCAATTTGAATCAGTGCCCAAGGAATGACTTTGAGAGGGAGGAAATGAAAACACTCCATATGCCTCAGCTGTTGGTAGCTTGATGTATGCTCAGGTCTGTACAAGGCCTGACATAGCATTTGCAGTTAGGATGTTGGGAAGATATCAGAGTAATCCAGGTTTAGACCACTTGGGAGCTGCTAAAAGGTCATGAGGTACATAGCTGACTGCTACTCTATTATGCAAGCTTGTTTTGAGGCTGTATCGCATGGTGTATAATTGAAGAGTTTCATCTTATGGCTTAGAATTGTTGATTCTATTGCTGGGCCAATTAAATTGTACTATGACAATTCAGTTGCTATATTTTTTTGCTAAAACCACAAGAGTGGTAGTCGAAGTAAACACATCGACATTAAGTATTTAGCAATAAGAGAACATGTTAAAGAAAATAAAGTGGTCATAGAACATGTTAGCACTGAATCGATGATAGCTGATCCTTGACTAAAGGCATACCAATTAAGAATTTTAAGAATCATGTGGTACGAATAGGAGTTGGTCTCATGATATAATTTAGTTGCATGGACAACTACTTGTACAATGAAACTCTTTTATGGTTGTGATGTTTTTTCACATTCAGTTATTTAGTGTACACATTTATTTGTGATAAGCATCATTAAGTTGGACCTAGAATAAACATGAGGTTTATTCATTAAGTCATATAGGTTTATGTTTGGGAAATATAATACATTGTGATACATGGTAAATAATACTCGATTTTAAGAGGACCTATTGCTATGATTCATGTATTTTGTTTCTTACTATAGTAATAGAATATACGGACCAAGTGAGAGAATGTTGGTTTTTCTCCATTAAGTGTATCGGTCAGATACGACTAAGGTGGTCCTATATTCTGATCTTGAGGGATTACGTGAATTCAAATTTTGAATTCACTATTGAGATAAGAATCCCTCAACCATATCCGTTTAAAGCGGCGTCCTCTGTGATGGACATATAAAGCATAAAGGTTTATAAAACGGGTAGGTCCCTGTGCCTGGTCTTATCGAAAAAGTTTACACGATCGCTGAGAGAAATCACAAGGTATGGAAGATCCTTACCCTTATCTGGAAGAAAATCAACAACAATGGCTGGAGATATTTATCGATCTTGAATTGCTTTATTTTTATGATAAATGTATTGGTCCCATGTTTTCGTATAGGATCAATATATTTAAATTAAGTCTATCATGTTCGAATTATCTCCGTGTCCGCGCGTGTATTGCTCTTAAATTAGTTTCACCCTTGCAGGAGGGCCATATCCCCAATAAACGAAAGAGATCTGTCGCCGCCCGCCAAAGGGGATTTGTCGTAGTCTAATAAAGGTTGGAGGCCAGCAACAACGACATCTCCATCCCGCCATCATCAAATGGATAGCGAGTTAAGTGCCCTGGTAGTTGGTGCTGACGACCCTAGCTAGTAAACGAAAGACCCCGTTGGAAGGCCTTCATCGAGGGGATTTAAAGCAGCATGGTCTCTAATAAGGGGTGCAGGCAAGCCATTTCGCACCTGGATGGCGGCTTAAGAGTCTTGGTTCCACCACCTCAGGAAACGAAAAGAGACCCCCCGTTGCATGCCCTTTAATGGGGATTTAAATATCCGAACAGCTTGCAAAAAGAAAAAAAAAGAAGGCATGATTCATGAAGGTAGTCCCAGGGTTGAACACGTCTATGGTGGCCGTTGCCAACCACATACTTCACTCTTCATCTTTTTTCAATTTTTTTTATAGGACAATCATACTACTCTAGTGCGAGGGCAGTCCAAAAGATCAAGAGCAATAAACCGCTAAAGACGAAGAGGGATTCCATCCATGAGAGATCATGATCAGAATGTTACGCAATGAATAAGGCAAGCCAGTCTGTTGTTGTGTTCGCATCCCATAGATATGGCAGAGAAGAGGAAGTGCATTGATTACTGAAGAATTCTCTTAATGATAATCCTTCTCTTAGTCTGTAGTGTTAAGTCACTCTAATAATGAGCTCTACATTTGAAACAAAAGGCCCATGAAAAAAAATTCCCTCAACCACCCGAACTTGGAGATCCCTTGAAGGAGACCTTGGAGACGCGAGAACAGTGATTGACTTATGATAGTCTTTCCCGCATTAAAAAAAATAAAAATATTAATGATAGTCTTTGGAAGGCTAACCATTGCATTTATATGGGCCCTGATGATGGTACGTGGCAATGATAGTGTCTCTTAGAAGTGATCATGGCACATAATTTGAAAATCACTTATTAAAACTTTTGCATTGAAAATGGCATTCATCATAATTTTTCTGCACCTAGAACACCACAACAAAATGGAGTTGTAGAAAGAAAAAATAGAACTTTAGAAGACATGGCCCGTACCATGCTATGTGAAAGCAACCTACCAAAATACTTTTGGGCGGAAGCTATAAACACGGCATGTTACATTCTTAATAGAGCTTTAATTAGGCCAATCATTAAGAAAACTCCTTATGAACTATGGAATAATAGAAAACCAAACATAAGTTATTTTCATGCATTTGGTTGTAAATGTTTCATTCATAATAATGGTAAAGATAATCTAGGAAAATTTGATGCAAAATCTGATGAAGGCATTTCTTAGGATATTCAACATCTAGTAAAGCCTATAGAGTATTTAACAAGAGAAACTTAATTGTAGAAGAATCTATTCATGTAATTTTTGATGAATCTTTAGCATCAAGTTCAGAAAAGATTGATGATGAGGAAGATACAAACATTCTAGAAAGAGATATTGAAAAATTAAATATAGATGTATCTTCAGATCATGAACAAGAAGCTAAAGATGATGATTCTCCTAGTGTTGATGTTGTTGATGCAAATCATAATGATGTAGATCTTCCTAGAGATTGGAGATATGCCTATGGTCATCCAAAGGAATTAATTATAGGTGATCCATCTCAAGGAGTAAGAACTAGATCATCAATGAGAAACATCAATAATCATCTTGCATTTGTATCTCAAATTGAACCTAAAACTATTGAAGAAGCTGAAAAAGATAATAATTGGATGTTAGCTATGCAAGAAGAATTAAATCAATTTACTAGGAATAATGTTGGACCTTGTAGATAGACCTAAAGATCATTCAGTTATAGGATCAAAATGGGTATTTAGAAATAAATTAGATGAAAATGGCATAGTAATTAGAAACAAAGCTAGATTAGTTGCAAAAGGATATAATCAAGAAGAAGGAATTGATTTTGATGAAACTTTTGCACCTGTAGCTAGATTAGAAGCAATTAGATTATTACTTGCATTTGCATGTCATATGCATATCAATTTATTTCAAATGGATGTTAAAAGTGCATTTTTAAATGGATTTATAAATGAGAAAGTTTTTGTTGAACAACCACCTGGTTTTGAAGATCATGAATTTCCAAATCATGTTTTTAAATTGCACAAAGCACTATATGGTTTAAAACAAGCACCTAGAGCTTGGTATGAAAGATTAAGTAAATTTCTAATTGAAAATGATTTTACTAGAGGAAATGTTGATAAAACCTATTTTTGAAAAGAAAAGACAAAGATTTATTAGTAGTACAAATATATGTTGATGATATGTATTCGGTGCTACTAACAATCTTTGTGTCAAGAATTTGCTAAGTTAATGCAGGGTGAATTCGAAATGAGCATGATGGGAGAACTCAACTTCTTCCTAGGACTTCAAATCAAGCAAAGCAAAGAGGGGATTTTCATCAATCAAGCAAATACACAAAGAACTTCTCAAGAAGTTTGGAATGGAGTCAATCAAACCACTTGGAACACCTATGAGTCCTTCATGCAAATTGGACAAAGATGAAGATGGTAAGAAAGTAGATCAAAAATATTATAGAGGTATGATCGGATCTCTTCTTTACTTAACAGCTAGTAGACCAGATATCATGTTTGCTGTTTGTTATGTGCTAGATTTCAATCTGAACCTAAAGAATCTCACTTAATTGCTGTAAAAAGAATCTTAAGATATTTAAGTGGAACTAAAAATGTAGGTTATGGTATTCTAGAGACTCAACATTAAACTTGATTGCTGATTCTGACTATGCTGGATGTAAATTAGATAGAAAAAGTACAAGTGGTGCATGTCAATTCTTAGGAAGTAACTTAATCTCTTGGTTTAGCAAAAAGCAAAATTCGGTTGCATTATCTACTGCTGAAGCAGAATATGTTGCAGCTGGAAGTTGCTGTGCTCAAATCCTTTGGATTAAGAGACAACTTGAAGATTATGGCATAACACTTGATAAAACTCCTTAGATGTGATAATACAAGTGCAATAAATTTAACTAAAAATCCAATTCAACATTCAAGAACAAACACATTGAAATTAGATATCACTTTATAAGAGAACATGTAGCTAATAATGAAATTTGTCTTGATTATGTTAATACTGAAGAACAATTAGCTGACATATTTACAAAACCTTTGAGTGAAGAGAGATTTTGTTATCTTAGAGGTGAATTAGGGATTTGTGACCCTTTGGAATGATTTTGAAACCCTAAGGAATGACTATCTAGATTTCTATTAATTTCTTGAATTCCTTTCATAATTTTAAGGACAAATTATCTAGTCATTGAGCAATTTGATTCTCATATTCCAAAGATTTTTCAAAATTTTATTGAATTTTGACAAGTTTCAGATGTTTGAATCTCATTTATTTTTCTCTGAAACTGTCAGTGGAGTCGACACCTCAGTTTGAGGAGTCGACACCTTTCTGTGTCGCTCTCGGTCCCTGACCTTGGAGCCGACACCCGTATAAGTGGAGCCGACTCCAGTTCGCGCTGACTGTGTTAGCGATTGGAGTCGACACCCGACTTTGCGGGAGTCGACACCTGGGGCCCAAATTGACTTTATTAGGGCAGAGTCGACACCTCGTCATTTCTTCTCAAATCCTTCCAAATCTTCTCCAAACCTCTCCAAACTTCCCCCAAATTCTCCAAATCAACTTCCTAAGATAATGGCACCTAAGAAGGGGATCGGTCTTGGAGCGCCGTACGGAAGCGGGCAGGCGTCCCGTCCGTGAGCCTCTCCAAGCGAGATTCTTCTCAACTTCAGACAATCCCCCCTCCTCTCCTCAGGTAGATACCCTTAGCCGGGAGAGTATTACATGGGTAGAAAGTTGATTTTGATTCTTTGAACCGAGGGTTTTCATTGGTAGACAATTAAAGAGCTGGTTGGGATAAGTTTGCTCTTTGGATGTTCCTACTTATCCAGCCTTGTAAAGAATTTTACTTCAATTTATCAGAGGAGATGGTGGTTGTAGTTCTGTAAGAGGAAAAGGATTCATCTTACTTTTCAAAATTAGGAAATCTTTAGCATTCCTTCACTGGATTAGCCATTCACAGTGAGAGGTCAGCGCTTTATCAAGGATGTTAGGAAGAGAAGTAACAGAATTTGAAGAGGTTAGGGCTAACCAATTGCCCTTGGAGCTTAGATTATTCACAACATTTGCAGTAGGATTTATTTCCCAAGACTGGCGTTTTGAGTATGTCTCGAGCGAGACATTGTTGTTATGGATAGTGTTTGACTGGTCAGCCAATAAACCTTGCTGCAATGATGATATTTATATGGCTGAGGCTGGGGGAAGAGGAGATCTTCCTACCTTATGGCATGATACTATGGTTTTCAGAAGCCAAGGAGTTGTATTTCTGAGAATGAGCCATCAAGAACCTTAGGCACACTGACTACTATAGTTTGGCTACTTGCATCGGATGGGATTTGTGAAAGTGAATGGTGGGAAGGAAAGGCACTGGATGAGAGAGCCCTGAGAACTGCACCTTTGAGGCTGGTCCATCTGTGAGGCCCTCACCAGAGCCTAGCAGCCTCCAGCTCCTGCCTTCACATCAGTCATCTGGTTTTTCAGACCTTCAGTTGGAGCAACTTAAAGTTTTTTGCTGCTCAGAAGGAAGAATGAAACTGAGTTTGATAGAATTATGAATTTAAGAATTTATTCTTTGGATGATCGAATTGCAAAATTGAATCACTCTTGGAGCTCAGAATCCTTAAAGAATGATCTCAAGAACATTTTTGAAGAACTTAAAGATATTGGTGGAGATTCAGAACTTATTCCAATGCAATGCTGAGCTTCAAGATAAAATTATGACTGCATGTGCATTTGTTGATAGAAGACTTAAAAGAATTTGTAAGAACTCAAGTGAAGGAATGGGAAAATTTAGAAGATTTGCAAAGAATTAGAACTAATTTTGATTATGTAATGAAGTTTTTTGATGTTGAATGTTGAGTTTAATGTAATGAAATTTTGATGTAATGAAGTTTTTGAGATGTAATGAACTTATTTGATACTTAATGAATTTTGATCTTTGATCTATCAATTTTGTCATTTACTTAACTTCTTAACCTTTTTGTTGATTACAAAAAAGGGGGAGAAGTTATTATCGTATATGCATTGAAAGTTATACATCATTTTAATTAATTAATTAACATTTAATTGGTATCAAACATTAAAACAAAGGAAGAATAATGTTAAATTGAACTTCATAGGGGGAGCTACCTTATTCAGGGGGAGCTTACCTGTGAGGATCAATTTTGAAAATTTTTTGAAATTTATTGAATCATGCATATACTCAATGTTTTTATAATCATCAAAAAGGGGGAGATTGTTGACCCAATTATTGATTTTGATGATTAATAAAGGAATTGAGTATATTCATTTTGTTACTAATAATTTAACAAGTGTTTCAGGGCTTAAAAATGTTTGATCAATCAAAAGGATAAAGAAACGTGTTTTGAATCAATAAAAATTTTTCAAAGTTCAGAGCCTGGAGTCGACACCTAGAAGTCTGGAGCCGACCCCATGGCCATCAAATTTCTGATTTTTTGAGTCGACACCTTTCGGAGCCGACTCCAACCAGAAAAGTTTTTGGAGCCGACACCTTTTCGGGAGCCGACACCTGAAGCCGACTGTCGGAGCCGACACTTACCTTTGGAGCCGACTCCTCAACAACTTTCTTTCTATTTTTGGAAACGACTTGGAGCCGACACCTGAAAAGTTGGAGCCGACTCCAACCTGTCAGGAACGGATTTTTAAAATGCAGATCGCTCAACGGTAATATTTCTTTACCTAACTCTAACGGCTATTTTTTTGTGTGTAGAAAATCCACATTCCAACGGCTAGTTTCCACCTAAAAATGGATTAAGAAATCTATAAAAGGGGGTCCGTTTGAAAAAAAAAAAAAAAGAAAAAGAAAAAAAAAAAAATCCAAAAATCTTGAGAAGAAATCAAAAGAAAAGACTCAAAAATTCCAAAAAGCTCAAAGAGAAATCCAAGGCTTCAAGTTCAAAAATCGAAGGATTTTCCAAAAGAAAAAGAAAGCAAAAGCCCTGATTTTCCCAACTTCTCAACTGCAACTTTGTGAAGAATCGAGCTGAGGCCTGATTCAACATTTCAAAGGAGAAGAGGAAAAGAAGAAAAGAAGAAAAGCTCAAATCAAATCGCTTCAAACAGGCTTTTCTAACCTTGTTTATTTATTGAATATTTGCTCATTTGAGGAGCTGTTTGTATTGTAAACTTATTTTTCTTGTTGTTTGCTAGTTCAATCAGGGGATTGAATTAGTGGAGGTAGTATACCTCGGGTCAAGCTAGATTAGCTTGTGTTTGGGTTTTGTGCTGGTGAGCCCGAAAAACCAGCTGGGTTCGTTGTGATCCCGGGGAAACAACAAGTTTTGAGTTGTGAGCTTGTAAAACAACTCGGCTGTAATCAAGTGATTATAGTGTGGACCCAAGTGATCTTGGGAGTGGACGTAGGTGTTGGATACACCGAACCACTATAAAATCTTGTGTTTGCCGTGCTTTTGATCTCTCTCTCTATCTCTTATTTGTGCTTAATTTATTGCACTTAATTCATTTATTCAAAAATAGTTTTAAAAGGTTAAATTTTTTAAGAACCTAATTCATCCCTCTCTCTTGGGTTGCCATCTGGGCCAACAAGCTTATTGTTGAATAATTGTAAGATTGATTGACAAAGATTGTGTTCTGCTCGTTCACATTCAGGGCTTATTCAAGAATTTTGTCTTCTCCAAGGACCCGCATATTATCAGCTAATCTCAAAAGCTTCATCCTTAATAGAGCAAGGAATAAGCATGATTAGTTGGAACAACTTGCAATTTGTCTTCACCTCCATTGCATGGTTGTCTAGACTGAAAACATGCCCATGGTTACCATCCAAGACTGTTTGTAATGTTGAACTTTTAATATACTTCTACGGAGTCTCTATCGGCAATTTGAAGATGATCCCTCTCTTTTCTTTTTTCTTTTTTCCTTCCTTCAAAATTTTAGTGATGATGTGGGAAGTATTTTAGATCTACAAAAGCAAGGGGGGGAACAAGAGCCTGTTGGGAGAAGCCTGTACTGGATCAAGCAAGATCGGTTGAGTTAGGAGAGCTCAAAGAAGAAAAAAGGTATGTCCGAGTCTTGGGATGATCAGGTAGGACTTTATTTAAAAAAGAAAGAAAAAACCTCTCAATTTTTTTTTTATTATTTTAAACCTAAGGGGATTATAAGTCCCATCAAACCCTCACCAGCTCTCGCAGAGAGCCTGAATTTAAATCCTGTAAAATAGAATTATCTCACTTCTTGTATGAAATAAAATTTAGCATATTAAATGTCTTAAGGTGCACCGATTAAGACATGGCTCTCTTGGAAAGGCAGCCCATTCTGCAAGGATTGAAATCATGAAGGCAATTTACCACACCCCAGAAAGGTTTCAAGCGTCTAAAGTCAACTTAATCCTAAGATTTATGCAACAAAGAAGAAAGCATCTAAACAATGAGATCCACAAGGTACCCGCTTAAATACAAAGAGACGCCCTAAAATATTTTCATGATCTTGATAGAAACCAGATGACTGCATAAGAGAAGAGAACTACAAAGTCTATGAAGATAATAAATAAAAAGAAAAAAGGTAATGCGATGGTGACCGAGAGGCGGATAAGCTTAAGCATATTGAGACCAGTTGGAACCTGCAGGCATGGCCGATGGAAAGCATCGGACTACAAGTCGAACAAGCATTTTCTGAACAAACTATCATGTGATGGTTTGTGAGAAGGAAGGTCCAGTTGAGTCCCACCAGACAACCATTGCATACAAAACAATAAAGGCTAGTGAGCTTGCAACATACTGAGAAATTAAATTTGTTGTTTCTCCATACACCATTTCTTCAGCATTTTCTTTTGACATAAATCCTGCCATAAAATAATATCAATAGGTGGCAGCAACTGCAACAGCATGATCTTTACTTGCTTTTCTGGAGAGCACCATGATATTGAAATAGATTGAATCAGGATTGTTTTGGGTCAAGGATTTTATGATTCTTGCAGCATCCTGTGTATAAACAAGTTCCAGATTCATTAGATGTAGAACTTACCAAACATAGAAACAAAAGAGGACCACAAATTGGGCCTCTATGCCACAAAACTGGTGAAAGAGGCAACGTAGTTCTTCAAAATTTACAAAGTTTTGCTATCAAACTGAGTACTGCTAACAATTGTCTGACCATTCCAACATACATAATGCAATATTAAGCAATAAAATAAGTCCATTGACACAAAAGTTTGAGCCTTTGTAGTTGTTCGAAACCTTTTAATGTGGGTGAATTTTTCTTTTTTGGCGGTAGTGGTGGTGGGACGGATGAAATAGATTCCAGTAGGAAGATAAACAAGAGGGATGCAGACTACCGGCAATAAGCTGGCAGGCAATGATGAACCATGTGATATTGGTTGAGACTTCATCCCATCAAGCTCATAAAGTCTACTATAAATCCAAAATTGTATGGTTTTACATCAATAATTAAACAGAACAATAAACCATATCCAAAAATTAAAGATGTTTTTGTACTATCACAAAAAGGACACAAGTATATTTAAATGCTAAAGAGTCATATGCTTATTAGACATTTAAAGAGTTATTCAACATCCATACCATCAACACATGTGAAACAAATATAATGTTCGTGTACATTTGGAGAAGCCTGATAAACAAATCAAGAAATCAAGTCAGAAAATTCATCAGAGCAAAGTGAAGAAGATGTAAAACTTTGGTTTATTTTTTTCCTTCAAAAGGTATAACTGAAACTGGCATCTC
>UESW01000114.1:0-86827 GCA_900491605.1 Calamus simplicifolius
CTGGAAAGCTTCAGCCTATTTGTGCCAGAGTGGAAATGGGAGCATATAACTATGGATTTCGTTGTAGGACTCCCAAAGACCAGAAGGGGCAATGATGCTATATGGGTGATAGTTGATAGATTGACTAAGTCTGCTCATTTTCTGCCTATTAAGATTGTCTTTACCTTGGATAGATTAGCAGAATTATATGTGCATGAAATTGTGAGTAGGCATGGTGTGCCAGTATCGATAGTATCAGATAGGGATCCAAGGTTCACATCTCAATTTTGGGCAGAATTACAAAAGCTTTGGGGACTAAATTGAGGTTCAGTACAGCATTTCATCCCCAAACCGATGGTCAGTCAGAAAGAACATCCAGACACTGGAGGATATGCTGAGAGCTTGTGTCATGGAATTTTCTGGTAGCTGGGATGATCATCTACCTTTAATAGAGTTTGCTTACAATAACAGCTACCATTCTAGCATTGATATGGCACCATATGAGGCCTTGTATGGGAGAAAATGTAGAACTCCAGTGTGTTGGGATGAGGAGGGAGAGAGAAGGCTGTTAGGCCCTGAGTTAGTGCAGCTTACAGCAGATCAAGTTAAAATTATAAGAGCTAAATTAAAGGCAGCCAGGATAGACAGAAGAGCTATGCAGATAAAAAGCATAGAGAGGTAAAGTTTGAAGTTGGAGATAGAGTCTTTTTAAGGTATCTCCTTGGCGAGGTATTATGAGATTTGGAAAGAAAGGCAAGTTGAGTCCCAGGTATATTGGACCCTATGAAATTCTGGAAAGAGTTGGGACACTAGCTTATAGATTGGCTTTACCTCCAGAGTTATCTCAGATTCATAATGTATTTCATGTATCAATGCTTAGGAGGTATGTGCCGGATTCCTCTCATGTGATTCAGTCTGAGACTATAGAGTTACAGGGGGATTTATCATTTGCAACAGAACCAGTGAAGATCTTGAGTAGGGAGATTAAGCAGCTCGCAGTAAAAGAATTCCATTAGTTAAGGTGCAATGGTTAAATCATCAAAAAGAGAAGGCTACATGGGAGCGAGAGGATGAGATGAGATTGAAGTACCCCCATCTATTTAAAAATATATCTAGCTAAATTTTGGGGACGAAATTTCTTAAGAGGGGGAGAATTGTAACATCCTGAAAACCTTGTAATTTATGGCATTTTCATTTGAAATGAAAGTCAGAAAGTTTCGTGAAATATGGGTGTGTTGGCCTTTTGATAAATGTAAAGAGAAGAAATTTTGGAGTAAATAAGTATATTTCTGAATGTTAATGAGTTTGATTTAAGAAATTGAGAGACTTAAGTTTTAATGGGTTTAAATCACAAGAAAAATCAAGTTTAGTTTGAGTTTTATCCTAAAATGATGTTTTTAGTGGTTGGAGTCGACACTAATTGGAGTGGAGTCGACTCTGGCACGGTTTTAAACTTTCGGCATGCTTTAGAGTCGACACCTGCAGAGCTGGAGTCGACTCCTACTTTTCTTGAGTCGACCCCTACTTTTCTGGAGCCGACACCTATTTTGCTGGAGCCGACTCCAAATCTGTTGGAGCCGACTCCAAGACGGCAAGGTTTTTCTGAGTTAAATCTTGAGAATTTTATATTTAATCTGTTTCAAGTCCTATTTGGATGCCATTTGAACCGTTGGATTTCTAAAATCGAGTTCTTCAAGCTGGTAAAGTCTTTTCTTAGAAATATTACATAAAAGTATCGATTTAAGTAAAAAATGATAATCTGGCTATAAATCGATTAAAAAAATGCTATGTCAGGGGCAAAATGGGAAAAGGCTCCAATGTCAATTGCTAATTGTGTTAAGGGCAATTTGGAAAGAAAATCTAAGGGCAAAATATCATGGTTATAAGTGAGCCACGTGTTTTCCAAAAAGTGCGCGTTAAGAGTGTTTGAGGGCAAAAAGGGAATTTGGCATGCCTTAACCCTTAAGTTTTCAATAACTTGGTCCCCAAGTCATTAGAGAAAAAGGGAAACGTGGGTTCAGCCAGAGAAAAGAAAGAAAGAAAGAGAGAAAGAAGAGAGAAAAGAGACGAAAGGAAGAAGAAGAAGAAGAAAAAGGAGGAAGAAAGAGAAAGGGAAAGGGAAGCTTGGGGTTTGTGCTCGACTCCAGGTAAGCTATAGCTTCCCTAGATCTTGTATGACTTTAGATTTTCTTAGATTATTGTATTTTGAGATAATAGTAGAAGTAATCTTGAGTAGAGAAAGGGTGGAAGAAAATAATGAGATATTAGAGGATAGATCATGTATGCATGCATGGTTCGTGGGAAAACCTCGTGTGGAGGTAATCCTAATAGCTATCATATCTGTATGTTGACGTAGGTCAAGAGGCTTATTCCAGGGAGCCGGAATACCAGAGTTGAGTACCAGTCGAGGAGTAACCTACTAAGGTGAGTGGGTTTCTCATCTAGCAATGAGAAGTTAATTTGAGCTAGTATAATGAGATTAATACCTAGTTATGGTATGTTATGTTTAGCAGAGTATTATGTATGTTTTAAATATGAAAAAATGAGAACCTAGTATATGATATTCTGATAAATGAGTTTTGAGCATGAGTTTTAAGCATAAAGAAATAAGCATGAGTTTCGAGCATGAGTTTTGAGCATAAACACATAAGCATGAGTTTCGATGAGGGGATTTTTAATGTATACATGGCATATTTGCATGATAAAGCTTTACAAATGATGTATGTATCATACTGAGCATCGGGCAGCTAGGGGGCTGATCACCCTTTAGACTGTACTGTAGCATGAGCATTGTACACTACTATCGAGCCGGTACCTCCTTACGAACAAATCGTACGATGAACCCCAGAATCAGGGGTGAGTGCACGCTAACCAGACCAGTGGGGCTGATTGTGAGCAGCCCGTAGGGGCATGAATCATAGCTCAGTGGAGCTGATTACTATATATAGCCCGTGGGGGCAGAGAGAAAACCCGAGGTTCCAGGGTTAAGGAACAAAGCACTTTGCCAGGTGAACCGCACGGGTAAGGGGTGCTATTTGTACGGGGATCCTGTTGCTAGTCACGCACCCGATGAGAGTACACCTATAGAAGGGCGACTGTAGGGTGGTACCTCAGAGGCATTACACACACAGTCCAGCATCATGAGATCTAAAAGCACATGTTGTGATATAAAAAGGGCCAATGGGCCAAATAGTTATCCCGAGAGGGAGAGCTTACTTGAGATGCCAGTGGGCAAGCAGATCCCGATGGGAGTCTGGGTTGTAGATAAAGAATGCATATCTTCATATTGTAATGCATGAATTTTTATCTTAATGAGTTATCTTTCAGCAAAAAGTTATTATAAAGTATTTCAGTACTGATATGTTATTTGAAGAATAAGCTACATTTTATTTTATCTGATATCATGTTAAAAATGTACTTTTAGTTGTACAAGCTAAATAGTATCAGCATACGATTGAAAATAAGAGGTTATGGTTCTCTATTTCTCCATAGCTATATGGTTATCCAGTCACTGGGACTTAGGTCTCATCCCTCTATGATTTAAATGTTCTTTCAGATCAGTGAGTATTTCTGCCAGGATCACAAGATAAACAGGACAGAACCCTTAGCTGATGAAGCTTGCTTGGATGCAAGAGTGTATAAATGCTAGCCTTGTATATTGAGAGAGTGTGGTTTGATATTTGTATTTTGTATATGTGTATGTGTATAGTGAGATGTAATGATGTTTTAGACCTTTTTGGATATGAATACGAGACTTATGTTTTGGAGAAAATTATGAGCATGATGTGTGCACTTAGGATTTTGATGTCGATTGTGAATGTGATCTTGTAAACTGCCTGAGGAATGTCATGAAAAATATTATCTGAGCAGGTTGATGCTTAGTGTTGATTGAGTGATTTGTGTATATAATTGAGATGAAAATGAAAAGTTTTTAATAGGATGTGTTTTCGTGTGTCTGCCACTTATGATAATTAGTTGGGATTCTCTAGCTCTTTATGGAGCGCTACATAAAGACTAGTAAAACTCTATCCGATTACCATAAGTGTGCAGGTGTGCTGTTGGTGGCCCCAGAGAGAAGGGGGAGCTGACATTTGATGTCTGTTTCTGCTCTGATTAGCCAGCACACTAATGCTTGGCATGTTCCCACGGTGTCACGATTTTTTGGAGGCGAGCTAGTGCAAAGGATCCTTGCTACCCGCTTGTCTCCTCTGCAGCTTCTGATACCAGACTCTGGCGTGGCTCCTGCCTTCCTCGTGCTTCCACTAGAGATCTGATTGATCGCATCTGCCCTCGGTCTGCCGGTCTCGATGATGTGGCTTGGATCTGGCGCTTGCCCTGTCACCCCAGGATCCAGCTTTTTTTATGGAAACTAAGGTGGGATCGCCTTCCTACCTGTTCCCTTCTGGATGGGCGTGGCCTCAACATTAGCCCGCTCTGTCCGATATGTGGGCTCCAGGATGAGACAGTTGAGCATGCCCTATTTATCTGTTCCTATGCCTCCCAGATTTGGTTGGATCTTCGATACAGCCCTTGGACGACGAAGGAGGGACCGGCCGACGGGTTCTATTGCATGCTATTCACACAGCTGTCCAGAGCGGCCGATGATTCCAGGGTATGTATCTAGCTTATTTGGCATATCAGATATGGCTGACCCGTAATCAGATCGTCTTCGCTGAGGGTACGGCCTCGACACAGACTATTATCCGCACTGCCAGCTTCCTTGCTACGGAATATCTCCGCTCTGATTTGGATAGTCACTCTGACAGACTGAGCATCTGGGACTCCCCTGCTGCTTCGGTAGCGCACCGTACTACGGTCTTTATTGCCTGGGAGCCCCCACCATCTGGTTATGTCAAAGTAAATTTTGATGGTTCTGTAACGGGTCGCATTGCTGGATCTGGATTTATTATCAGGGGGCCTGAGGGTGAGCTGCTAGCGGCTGGCGGGCATGGTTCTCTTGACATTTCGGTTCCCATGGCAGAATTGCAGGCTGCGTGGGCTGGCATAATCTATGCTGTTCGCATCTTGCATTCGCGCCGGATGGTTATTGAGGGAGATTCTATTACGGTCATCCAGTAGATTCGATGGGCTCCTGATCTTTGTCCCTCCTATAACCCTTTGATTAGTGATATATGGGATATGCTCCAGTCCAGCTATGACCCTTTGATTGATATGTCTACAGGGAAGCTAACGCTGCAGCTGATTGGATTGCCTCGGCTGCAGCTCGCCATTCTGGTCAGTGGGAATGGCACTCTGATGACCCTTATCCAGTTATTTTGGAGCAAGTTTGTATTTCGATATTTCGAGGTTGACTCACTTCAAAGTGGTGTGATCGCCCGCTTGTTAAAATTTTTTTTTTTTTTTTTGATTTTATGGCATGTTGTGCATTGTACAATTTATTAGAATGGAAGATAGAGCAAATAGATTGTTTAGAATGTATGGTAGAGAAGGATTAGAAATCCCTAGCAAAGCTAGGCTTGGTGTACACAATTAAATGTGTATAATTAGAAAACTATTGCTTACCAGCTGTGGAATGATTGTCACAATCGTTGTGGTAGTACTTCGTATCTAGTATTGTAATGCTTGTACGGTGACTCGAGTTGAAAGTTAAGCATTTTAATATTTTCATTATAATGCTAGATATGAACATCTTGTTTACTGTCAGATACCTGTTGGAATTATGCATGTTGTGGTGGACTTAAAATAGTTATGATATTGGATCTTTAATTATAATATATTTTGTTTACACTTCTATATGCGTTCCGAAATGATGGCTTGTTTCGTAAAATGCTCATTAAATTTTTTCAGTTGATAATTGAGAGGAATATATTCTTCTGCATTAGGGAGATGACAGTGGCATTGCTTGGTCAGTGTACGAGTGGAGGAAGGTAGAGGTTGGCAAGGCTTGTTATGAAATATTTTTATGCAGTAGAAACTGAAGCTTAGGGTCGGAGATAGCCCTGAGGCTGAAGGCTTGATTGTCATAGCGGTATTTCAAAGTAAAAAAGAAAAATCATGCACCAGGTTTGTAAATTTAGATGCAGATGGATGATTGTATAAAAAATCGAATCAATTGTGACTCCCTTTCAGGTTATTGATATGTTACGTTGAAGCAGTGGGCGTCATACATTTTCCAAAATGATGATTATCTTGCCACGAGATATCTCTGAGCATGCCTCTTCCATCGTTACGTAAATAATGCCTTTGCTCAAATATTCTTAACTTCACTGTTTTGACTGAAGCCTGTACACAAAATAATAAGCCCAAGAAATCCACCTGATCATGAACGCGTACCCCACTGACAGCTATGGATGGCTTCATTTTGCCTACCAACATTTTGCCTGCCAACAATAGGGAAGCCAAGCTTCCTTCGTTGCCCATCATACGAGAATCTGATCTTGAATTGATGAAAACTTCTCTTTTTCTGTTTTATGTTTGATATTACTTTTTGATATCATAGGTTTGACTCATACCGATTGGTATAATCATCTAACTATTTAAAAAAAAACAAAATCGATGAGTCAACCAGATCATGGGTCACTGATTGATCGATGATCAATCTAAATTTTTTACACGTAGAAAACAAGCATGACATCAACATATTTTCTAATTTTCTAATTTGTTAAATTATCTTTTATTTTTTTATATAAATGAACGTGTTTTTTAATTTTGTATAGAAAAAGAAAAATGAAAACCATTTTCTACCTTTCTATTTTCACCAAAATTTTTTTTAGAATTTCTCTTCGTTGCCCAAAACTTGTTTGGAAAAGATTTTATACACCGTATTCGGTGCAGCAAGTCCTACATGAACTACATCGTTCCTTCTTATTGGTCCATATGCACGATACTCATTAAAAAAATATTAAGACAACTTTACAATATTCTGAGGAAAAAAATTATGACATCCTAGTTTAAAACGTAGTTATAAAATTAAGACACCCATTTAGAAAGCAAAAAAAAAATATGACTTTTCAATTGTAAATTTACGATACCGTAGTTATAAAATTACGATACCCACTCAGAAAATGTGTCTCTACATAAATTTCAAAAAAAAGCTGTTTGACGTGCATTAATACCCATTCAGTTTTTTTTAGAATTTAGGTACAGACATATTTTCTGAGTGGTATCGTAATTTTATAATTACGGTATCGTAAATTTACAACTGGGATGTCGTAATTTTTTTTAACTTTCTTAATAGGTGTCTTAATTTTATAACTACGGTATTGTAAGTTTAAAACTGGGGTATCATCTTACATTTTGATGTGACATGCATTAATACTCGTTGAGTTTTTTTTTTTTTTAATTTGTGTACATACTTGCATTCTGAATGGGTATCGTAATTTTATAAATACGGTGTCATAAGTTTACAACTGGGGTATCATAATTTTTTTTTGCTTTCAGAACGAGTGTTAATTTTATAACTACAGTGTCTTAAGTTTAAAACTGGAATGTCATAATTTTTTTCCTCGAGATATCATAAAACTATCTTATTATTTTTAATAGATGTCGTACGTATATGAATCAATAAAAAAAATGGTATAGCTTACATAGAACTTGTTGCACCAATACGATGTACAAAGCATTTTCAACCTAACTGCATTTTGGGCTGGAAGTCGTGAGCAAATTTAACCCGATTTTTAATGGGCTTGCCAGTTGCCGTATCCCAGTCTGCCCTAAGGAAAGTCTTTGTACACCGCCCCCGGTGCAGCAAGGCCTACGTGGGCTGCACTGACTCTTCTGATTGGTCCACGTGGAGCCTACGTGGATGACGGTGCCGGACGGTATGGCCCTGCTATGATGTAACGTTCTGAACGTGACGGGCATTTAAAGCGCTTTACTTTTTTTTAAAATTAGCGTGCAGACAAAAATGCCCTTTCCCTCCATTCAATTGCCATTTTACGTTAGATTTCATCTGTGCAAGAAAAAATCTTTCTTCCCCCTCGCTCTGGCTTTCGGCACGATCCTAAGCCCTCGCTCTGGCTTTCGGCACGATCCTAAGCCCTCGCTCTGACTTTCCGGTCGAAAGAAAATATTTCAACTTCGAGGCTAGAATACCTGGCTACTGGAGTTTTTGTACAAAAACTCCTGGATGAAATGTCGTCCGCAGCACAAAGTAAAAAGTCCTTCTTTCTACTTCTTTGTAATGCTCCTTTATTACACCAACTATTTTTTCTCGTTAGAGGTAGTTAATGCGTGACCAAACCGTTTAATGCGCGGGTAACTTCCTTAGAACAAAACAGTTATGACATTCTGGCAGTCATAACTGTTTAGAGTTTACTGTTTTGCAAGCACGAATGTCATACTCTTTTAACTAGGGTGTTATACCTCATGAACTGCGGTGTCGTCAGAGTGTTTCGGCCTATATTCCCCGTTATTTCCTGTCCATATAGCTCTAGTGCCGTCATGCTCGGCCGAAAATCCTTCGCGATGCCGCAGTTCAAACATTACGACACCCTAGCGACAACGCTACGACACCCATGCTTATAACCTGACAACACTCAAGGAGGAATTCGGCCTAAAAACATTGATGATACCGCAGTTGAAATGTTATGACACCCTAGCGTTAACACTACGACACCCATGCTTATAACCTTCGCGTTCTTCGTATGTTGATTTCCGGGGTGTCGTAACGTTTCTATGGGGTGTCTTTAAATGCTAAAGGTTGTGTCGTGCTTAAAACTGACCCTGGAGAGCAGGCCCGCGACACCCAAGTTATGTTCACCCAAAAAAAGATCTACGACGCCGTAGGTGAAACATTAAGACACCCAAGCATCAACACTACGACACCCCGTATGGAGAACAATCCCCGCGACATCCCGCTTTAACAGTGATGTCATCGATATCGTTGCCTTAAAGCTAGGGTATCGTCAGATGAGAACTGGGGTGTCATAAACAGCCTGAGTCGATGATGTCGTCATTCGCAACACCCCAGTTGAAATATGATGACACCCTAGCACCAATTCTATGACACCCGTGCTTATAACTGACCATGGAGAGAAGGCCCGCGACACCCAAGTTACAAACCTAAGACACCCATTCACGCTTAGGAGAAAACTTTAGCACATCCCAGGATGAAATCGGAAAACAGTTACGACATCCAAGCTCCCTTATCCTTCGGTCTGGCATCAAACACAAAAGTTACTAAAATTTCTTTTTATTCATCACACAAATAAAGACAAGAAGAAAAGAGAAGAAAAAAGTACAGGAGCCCTCATTGGGGCTTTTCATTTCTCCGGGCACTGCCGAGCTCCCCCATGCTGCGGGGCTAACTCGGCGATCTGGCGCTGGAGGGACGCTACTTGCCCCTCTAGCTGGCAGGTGGCCCGACGCAGGACCTCGATCTCTCTCGTTGAAATGGTCAGGTATTGCTCGGCCGCCCTGTGGAGTCGCTCGCTGTTTGCGAGCGACTGCGCAAAGACCTCCGCATCGATGGTTACCGTTGTGCGACGGCTCCCATGGGTGCCAGTAGATCGCCCCTCGCCTCTAGAAGCCATCTCAGTATCCAAAAAGTTTGAAAGATCAGCTGAAAAGGTGATTAACGTTCGCATTCTCCCATCCATATTTAAGGTACTCCTAGCGGGTGTTTCGATTGCCCGAGCTATCAGCTCCGACGCCCCTATCGTGGAAACTCGCCACGTGCCACCATCTCAGTGGGCGGTCAAAGGAAACGAATGGGTTTTGAACTAGGGTGTCATGGGTTTCAACAAGATAAGAGCGAATGGCAGCAACCAGGAGGAATTCGCCCCCCTCGTGAACAGAAACCAGTAATGAAGAATGAAGAGAGTGTGGGGAAGCCAAATACTGCGACACCCTATACCAATGCTTCGATACCCGTGCTTAAAACTGACCACGGAGAGAAAACCTGCGACACTCCTAGTGGAATTCGGCCGAAAATCCTTCGTGACACCCCAGTTGAAATCTCACGACACCCTAGCTTTAAGGCGACGACACCCGTGCTTAAAACTAACCAAGGAGAGAATCCCTGCGACACCCCTTGTGGAATTTGGCCGAAAATCATTCGCGACACCCCAGTTGAAATCTCACGACACCCTAGCTTGAAGGAGATGATACCCTTGTTTAAAACTGACCACGGAGATAATCCCCGCGATACCCCCTGGTGGAATTCGGCCGAAAATCCATCGCGACACCTCAGTTGAAATCTCACGACACCCTAGCTTTAAGGTGACGACACCCGTGCTTGAAACGGACCACGGAGAGAATCCCCGCGACACCCCCTGGTGGAATTCGGCCGAAAATAATTCGCGACACCCCAGTTGAAATCTCACGACACCTTAGCTTTAAGGCGACGACACCCGTGCTTGAAACGGACCACGGAGAGAATCCCCGCGACACCCCCTGGTGGAATTCGGCCGAAAATAATTCGTGACACCTCAGTTGAAATCTCACGATACCCTAGCTTTAGGGCGGCGACACCTATGCTTACAAATGACCACGGAGAGAATCCCAGCGACACCCATGTGGAATTCGGCCAAAAATCATTCGCGACACCCCTGGTGGAATTCGGCCGAAAATCATTCGCGACACCCCAGTTGAAATCTCACGACACCCTAGCTTGAAGGAGATGACACCCTTGCTTAAAACTGACCACGGAGATAATCCCCGCGACACCCCCTGGTGGAATTCGGCCAAAAATCCATCGCGACACCTCAGTTGAAATCTCACGACAACCTAGCTTTAAGGCGATGACATCCGTGCTTGAAACGGGCCACGGAGAGAATCCCCGCGACACCCCCTGGTGGAATCGGCCGAAAATAATTCGCGACACCCTAGTTGAAATCTCACAACACCCTAGCTTTAAGGCGACGACACCCGTGCTTGAAACGGACTACGGAGAGAATCCCTGCGATACCCTCTGGTGGAATTCGGCCGAAAATAATTCGCGATACCCCAGTTGAAATCTCACGACACCCTAGCTTTAGGGTGATGACACCCGTACTTACAAATGACCACGGAGAGAATCCCAGCGACACCCATGTGGAATTCGGCAGAAAATCATTCGCGACACCCCAGTTGAAATCTCACGACACCCTAGCTTTAGGGCGACGACACCCGTGCTTACAAATGACCACGGAGAGAATCCCTGTGACACTCCTGTGGAATTCGGCCGAAAATCCTTCGTGACACCCCAGTTGAAATCTCACGAGACCCTAGCTTTAAGGCGACGACACCCGTGCTTACAAATGACCACGAAGAGAATCCCAGCGACACCCCTATGGAATTCGGCCGAAAATCCTTCGCGACACCCCAGTTGAAACCTCACGATACCCTAGCACCAATGCTACGATACCCATGCTTATTGCTTTAAGGCGACGACCAACCCGCCTTAACAGTCAATGCACGGGTGTCGTCGCCTTAAAGTTAGGGTGTTGTCAGATGAGAACTGCGTATCGGTAACAGCATGAGTCGGGGATGGTTTCGTTAGGCCCTTCGTGTCGTTAGGCCCTTCGTGTTGTATTGTTTTAACCTTCGTGTCCTAATCCTTTGTCAGGATATATTGACAACTAAATCTATGAATATCATTGTTCATGACTGTGTGCCTATATTTCCACAGACGATGCTAAAATTAAAGATCGGAAAGAAATCAATTAATACCGAAGAGGACCAGGAAAGAATTGTACCGCCTTCCGAAGCTTTGATGGACGAATTTGATGCTTATGTATTGAGTCAACTTACACAGGAGCATATATAAAATACGGGTGTCATAACTTTGAACTAGGGTGTCTTGGTCGCAAATGAAGTGCTTTCAAATAGGGTGTCTATTTTAGTCAAATAAAGTGCTTTTAGCGCGACGACACCCCAGCTCTTGGCTAATGACTCCCTAGCTCTAGCGCGGTGACACCCGAAAGGCGAAAGCCTACGACATCCCAGTACTCGCGAATGGACACCGAAGCTTTTAGCGCGACGACACCCCAGCTCTTGGCTAACGACTCCCTAGCTCTTGCGCGGCGACATCCGAAAGGCGAAAAACCCACGACATCGTAGTACTCGCGAAAGGACACCAAAGCTTTTAGCGTGACGACACCCTAGCTCTTGGCTAATGACTCCCTAGCTCTATCGCGGCGACACCTGAAAGGCGAAAACCTATGACATCCCAGTACTCGCGAACGGACACCGAAGCTTTTAGCGCGACGACACCCCAGCTCTTGGCTAACGACTCCCTAGCTCTTGCGCGGCGACACCCGAAAGGCGAAAACCCATGACATCGCAGTACTCGCGAAAGGACACCGAAGCTTTTAGCGCGACGACACCCCAGCTCTTGGCTAACGACTCCATAGCTCTTGCACGGCGACACCCAAAAGGTGAAAACCTACGACATCCCAGTACTCGCGAACGGACACCGAAGCTTTTAGCGCGACGACACCCAGCTCTTGGCTAACGACTCCCTAGCTCTTGCGCGGCGACACCCGAAAGGTGAAAACCCATGACATCGCAGTACTCGCGAAAGTACCCCGAAGCTTTTAGCGTGACGACACCCCAGCTCTTGGCTAATGACTCTCTAGCTCTAGCGCAGCGACACCCGAAAGGCGAAAACCTATGACATCCTAGTACTCGCGAACGGACACCGAAGCTTTTAGCGCGATGACACCCCAGCTCTTGGCTAACGACTCCCTAGCTCTTGCGCGGCAACACCCGAAAGGTGAAAACCCATGACATCGCAGTACTCGCGAAAGGACACCAAGCTTTTAGCATGACGACACCCCAGCTCTTGGCTAACGACTCCCTAGCTCTTGCACGGCGACACCCGAAAGGCGAAAACCCACAACATCGCAGTACTCGCGAAAGGACACCGAAGCTTTTAGCGCGACGACACCCCAGCTCCGGCCTAACGACTCCCTAGCTCTAGCGCGGCGACACCCAAAAGGCGAAAACCTACGACATCCCAGTACTCGCAAAAGGACACCAAAGCTTTAGCGCGATGACACCCCAGCTCTGGCCTAACGACTCCCTAGCTCTAGTGCGGCGACACCCGAAAGGCGAAAACCTACGACATCCTAGTACTCGCGAACGGACACCGAAGCTTTTAGCGCGACGATACCCCAGCTCTTGACTAACAACTCCCTAGCTCTTGTGCGCACCCGAAAGGCGAAAACCCACGACATCGCAGTACTCGCTAACGATGTCGCGAAGGATTTTCGGCCGAATTCGAACTAGGGTGTCGCTGGGATTCTCTCCGTGGTCAGTTTTAAGCACGGGCGTCGTCGCCTTAGAGCTAGGGTGTCGTGAGATTACATCTGGGGTGTCGCGAAGGATTTTCGGCCGAATTCGAACTAGGGTGTCATGGGGATTCTCTCCGTGGTCAGTTTTAAGCACGGGTGTCATCTCTTTAAAGCTAGGGTGTCGTGAGATTTCAACTGGGGTGTCGCGAAGGATTCCCGGCCGAATTCCACCAGGGGGTATCGCGGGGATTCTCTCCATGGTCGGTTTTAGGCACGGGTGTCGTCGCCTTAAAGCTAGGGTGTCGTGAGATTTTAACTGGGGTGTTGCGAAGGATTTTCGGCCGAATTCCACCAGGGGGTGTCACAGGGATTCTCTCCGTGGTCATTTGTAAGCATGGGTGTCGTCGCCCTAAAGCTAGGGTGTCGTGAGATTTCAACTGGGGTGTCGCGAATGATTTTCGGCCGAATTCCACCAGGGGGTGTCGCTGGGATTCTCTCCGTGGTCAGTTTCATGGGTGTCGTCGCCTTAAAGATAGGGTGTCGTGAGATTTCAACTGGGGTGTCGCGAATGATTTTCGGCCGAATTCCACCAGGGGGTGTCTTGCGGGGATTCTCTCCGTGGTCAGTTTTAAGCACGTGTATCGTCACATTGGTACTAGGGTGTCGCAGTATTTGGCTTCCCCACACTCTCTTCATTGATGGTTTCTGTTCACGAGGGGGGCGAATTCCTCCTGGGGTGTTTGCTGCCATTCGCTCTTATCTTGTTGAAACCCACGACACCCTAGTTCAAAACCCACGACACCCGTGCTCAAAAACCCACGATACCCTAATAAAAACCCACGACACCCTAGTTCAAAACCCACGATACCCTAGTTCAAAACATTAAGACAAGCAGCATTAGATCAAAACCCACGACATCCTTGCAGAAAAACCCACTACACCCTAGTTCAAAACCCACGACACCATAGTTCAAAATATTAAGACAAAGCATTAGTTAAAAACCCACGACACCCTAGTAGAAAACCCTATCGTCAAGCTCATAAACCACAACAAACTCATAACGAAAGAATGTTTTGTGCTGCGGATGACATTTCTTCTAGGAGTTTTTGTACAAAAACTCCAGTAGCTAGGTATTCTAGCCTCAAAGCTGAAATATTTTCTTTCGACCGGAAAGTCAGAGCGAGGGCTTAGGATCGTGCCAAAAGCCAGAGCGAGGGCGTAGGATCGTGCCGAAAGCCAGAGCGAGGGGGAAGAAAGATTTTTTCTTGCACAGATGAAATCCAACGTAAAATGGCGATTGAATGGAGGAAAAGGGCATTTTCATCTGCATGCTAATTTTAAAAAAAAAGCAAAGCCCTTTAAATGCTCGTCATGTTCAGAACGTTACATCGTAGCAGGGCCATACCACCGAGCACCGTCATTCATGTAGGCTTTACGTAGACTAATCAGAAGAGCTAGTGCAGTCTACGTAGATCTTGCTGCACCGAGGGTGATGTACAAAGACTTTTCCCTGCCCTAAACTTGGAATTGGGTTGGGCTGGACTCAGGTCAACTACTCCAGCCCATGCCTAACCTAGAATTCAAACCGAAGGCCAATACCGTAATAGGATCTCAAAACAGAGGGTTGAATGCGTGTCCGAACTTAGCCTCTGGTTGTCCTCGAATCCAGGCAATCCACGAGCAGCGATAAACCAGCCTTCAGGATCGCCTGACTCGCTCTTGCGTGTTGGAAGTGTCATGCCACCTCTTCATCGTCTCGGTTCGCTTCTCTACCCTTTTATTTCGCTCCCTACGGAAAATAGCATAAGAGCGTAAAAAGCCAAGGGAAAACCCTCGTCTCCTCTCCTCCTCCCGAAGCCTCGCCCGTCCCGGTTGGACGGCCCAGAATGGCGCAGAAGCTGCTGCAGCAGCTGGGGGACGTCGGGTCGAAGCTCGAGAACCCTCCTGCTTCCAAAGATGCCCTGGTGAAGCTCTTAAAGGTGAGTTATTTGGCGTAATCTTACGTTTAGATGCTATGGCCGTTCTGATTCGTGTTGTAATTGGTTAAAAGAGTCGTTTTTCCCGTCACTCTGGGGTTTTCCTGGTGAATTCTAGGGTTTTTTGCGAAAATGTGGAGTTCTTTCTGATTAGGGTTTGGCTAGAGTGGAAATCAACGTTTGTGGGAAAAAAGGTGAGATTTTGGCGTTCTTTTTGAAGTGGATGTATTGTGGGTCTTAGTCGTGAAAAAGCTTGCACTTTTAGCTGCCAAGACGTATAATTAATGGGGAAAAAACCAGAAAGGTAGGGGGGGAGAGAGTTAATGGAATACGTGGTGTTTTATGTTCGTTCTTACAAGCAAATTCTTGAAGACTAGCTAGTTTTAGACCAACAGCGGTGAGTAAGATAGAGTGGAGCAGACTGAGATACCAAGTTCTGCGAGCAAATAGTTGTCTTAGGCAAGCATTTTTTTTCCCCCTGAACACTCATCCAGAAGTAGAGGGTTTAGGGACGTATGGATTGTGGAGAATATTTCTCCTCTTTACTTGCCTTTTGAGTGTGAAGTACAGTTCTTCATAAAGTTTTTTTTTTTTTTTTGGGGTTGCTGTTAATTTGAGTTGATTTCATGTTGGTAGCTAAATCAATCACCTGCTATCGTAGAAACTGTCTCATTAGTGATGGGATCATTAGGTTTATTTTAATACTAATTTCTTGCTGCTGATTTTGTGACGAAGATAGAAATTTAAAACTTGATAGTAATATATACCACAGAGATAAGATGCGAGTTATGTGAAAATGACAAAAAAAGAAAAAAAAGTGAAAGTCTAGCTGCTCTTAGAAGCCAGGAGCATAAATGATGCAGGGATGATAAAGAGATTCACTGGAGAGTTCTATGAGTTCCATATGCATAAATGGTGCAGGGATGGTAAAGAGATTCACTGGAGAGTTCTATGAGTTCCATATGCATAAATGGTGCAGGGATGGTAAAGAGATTCACTGGAGAGTTCTATGAGTTCCATATTACTCGTAGTACAATGTGGCGTGGAGTATGACATTGAGGGGGAATCTATTTCAGAATAGGTTTGATATATTGGTGGGGGTGCCATGGCTGGGCAGCCTATGGGCTGCTTGAAAATTTAAGGACTTGGACCTAGATTTCAGACTTGTAGGGCACAAGTCAGGCCTGGATTTTTAGGCTCATTCAATTTTGGGATGGGTCTAGGCTTAAGAAAAATAGGTCTGAACCAAAAATATTTATACACATATCATATTATATTTATAAATATATATTTTATATATAATGAAAAATAAAGGTGGTTGGCAGGATTTAGGGCTGCAAAGTGGGTCATGCTTGATTTCATTCCAATTCATTTTTATATTCGGGTCATGATTTTGGATTTGGACCCAATCCATTTATTGATTAGATCGGGTTGGGTCAAGTCTATGGAAGAAATTTTAGACCTAGTGGATCGTTTGATTCTATTTGGATCTAATCCAAAATATGACATTTAAATCAAGCATTTAACTATTATTTTATTGTTAAAATCTAGTAATTGATAAACAAATATAGATTCACTAATGAGATTAAGAAGAATCAACTTAAACTTTAATTTTTATTCAAAAACTTTTAATTCTATCCAAGTAAGTTACTATATTTAAGTCTATAAATTACGATATTTAAAATATTTATTGACATATTTAAATACATTATAATAAGAATTCACCAAAATAAATAGTAAAATATAAATATTTATATATAATTAGATAAAAAAGATGGAAGGTGATCTAGTTATTAAGATGAAAAGGAGAGTTAGTTTAAATTAGAACCCATTCAATGAATTCATAAAGACAATTGGTTTATAGAAAAATAAGATTTATATAATTAAGGTTTATGGATACAAATATTTTGGATTTGAGTTGGGTTGGGTAAAAAAAAAAAAACAAGATCCAGCCCTGATCTGAAATTGAAACCGAGTTCAATTTTTACACCCGATTGAACCGACATGTCTCTAAATATGGATTGGATCGGGTCTAATCGGATTGGGTTGTGGGTTGTCTCGACCCATTTGCAGCCTTAGTGGGATTCACACTAATAATGCTAGCTGGTTAAAATGGCCAAACACTAACCATCTGAGCAAATGCAAGTTGCTACTCTATGATGCTTATATTAATACATTCTATAAATGACTTACAATGTCGATTGCTTGAAGTATAAACTTGATTTACAAATCTGTGAGAGTTATCTTTTAATGAAATACACTGTTTTACGAATTAGTTTAGTCCAAAAAGAAGTTGGCTTGGGAAAAAAATGGAGCATATAACATGCAATTTTTAAAAATATGATGGGGTTTTCCTTTGAGAATGCTTATTTCTCCTTTTGGTTGGGCATGAGCGCATGAAAATTGTGGAAGTGTACCTTAACATTCAAGGGAAATTCATAAAGTTTCTGGGGCAAGCTTTTCCCATTCCATTATACTGCTGTAGTGAATATCTATGAGCTTAGAAGATCAATATATTTTATAAAGTTAATGAACTAAATTGAATAATCACCTAAAACAACAATCTAGTGCCTGTAACTCTGAGAACTTCATAAAGGACCTTGAGCATCTAACATCTAATGCCAAAAGTAGCTTTAGCAATATGTTATAAATGCAAATAGTTCAAAACTCTGCGTAACAAAGGGATATATTACCTCTAAATGATAAGACTGGTTAGCCATACGGGTGGAGAGGTTTGCTTGTTAATGGATCATGCATGGGGTAACTGATTAGACTAGAAGGTCATTGTTGTCAAATCAAGACTTCATGATGGTTGAAGTGCGCTAATTAAGTTGTACCAAACTTTTGTGGCTTAGCTACCCTGTGAAAATAGAATAGAAGCTGAACCCTAATCATGATGGATAATATTCTTCTATTCTATTTTGGGATCAAGGCTGTGTTGTTCTTGTTGTTGTGTGATTAGGGTTTAACATGGTACTAAGACAACACTGATTGGACATCTGTGAATTCTGTACATGATAAGACACATTCGAAGAAAGAAAAGACTTGCTACATCCTATATACAATGAAGTCATATACATGTATAAAACTCAAAATCATGATGCATGAGATCATTAGATATTATGTAATTTACAATCACCAGATAATTTAGACAGTAGAAAACCATTTCAAATTTAACATGCAATAGGAATATCAATTCTGCAGATTATCAGGTATTTGTGATGATTGGAAATGTTTAAATGTGCCAAGTAGACTTTGACCTCCCCTACGTGGACCTGAATTTTAAAATGCTAGTTAGGTTTGAGTTCCAAACCTTGCTTTGATTTCAAATTAGGTTGTAAATATGTAAATGCTAGCTGATGCATTACTTTTCTTGTGGCCGGCTATCTGCAAATGTTTTCTAAATTAATATTTCTCAATCACTTGTTTGATGGGAAAAAAACCTTAATTTCTTCTTGCATGTTTAGCAAGCTGCAAACTGCCTCTCTGAGATAGATCAGTCACCATTGCCTTCAATGTTGGACTCTATGCGTCCTTGTCTTAATGCAATTGCTAAACAAGAATTGCTGAAACATCAAGATAGGGAAGTCAAAGTTCTGGTAGCAACCTGCATTTGTGAGATTACCAGAATAACTGCACCAGAAGCTCCTTACAGTGACGATGTTCTAAAGGTACTTTCTCTTCTTTACAGAAATAAAATGCATCGAGGTTTTAAGGTCTTTGGCATAAAGTTACTTATGTATCTTATCTCCTGACCATAATGTATTCATTTCTTGCAGGACATATTTCATCTGATTGTTAGTACATTTAGTGGGTTAGGTGATATTAAAAGTCCATTATTTGGAAGGAGGGTTGTTATCTTAGAGACACTTTCGAGATACAGGTCATGCGTTGTGATGTTGGACGTTGAATGTAATGATCTCATATATGAAATGTTCAGCACATTTTTCTCTGTTGTCAGGTATGTTTAATTGGCCAAGTTTAAAGATATAGAAGCTCAAATATCACGTTTAAAGATATAGAAGCTCAAAGCTTTTCCTTGAATATTTCATGCCTTGTATATAGAGATGTACTAAGAAGCTGTTTAATTTAGGGAAGTGGATAATTCTCTTTGTGACAGTTATCACCTTTACTATTAAGAAATGCATCTTCTACATTGAAAATGAATTCTTCTTGGCTCACATGTCCATTGGTCACCGTATTTATTTTTTTGGGTCTTCATGACTTCCTTGGTTCTTATTTCTGTCCCCAAGTCGAGCTATGGTGAGCTTAACTTCCTTTTGGATTACAAGGTGAGTTTTAATGACAAAAAAATTTCAGATATTCCTGGATAATCTTATAGCAAAAAGTGAAGCATCATTGTTATAATCACTGTTCCCTTGAATTTCAGATGTCAATTATTATCTCTATATGATTATTAATCTCTTTACTTTTTTCCTCTTAGGGTCATTTGGTTGGAGGGAAATTAGGGGTGGAAAACTTTTCTGCCCTCATTTTCCCATATTTGATTGAAAGAGGGAGGAAAATTGTGTGTAGGGCCCATACACTTCTCCCCCTTCCACTTGGAAATAAATACTTTGGGGGAGGTGGTATTTGTTTTTCTATGCTCTTTTCCCATCCCATCAAAATTTTTTTCCTAGAAAAATACCATGCGAACACTTGGATATTGATATATCCATGATCCTCCTTATTCCCTTTTTCATTTAGAAAATATAATTATATCCTTCCCCAATCAATTTCCGCTCAACTACTCAATTCTCATTTCCTGATTTCTATGTCTATGTACTCCTTTGAAATTTGCGGAAGTTTGCAAATTATTTTGGACATCTACTTGTGTTACATTTTGGGATAAAATATGTGAAGTCAAAACGATGTCTATTAATTTTTTTGAATCCTGATGTTACTGTTTAAAATACCCCAAGTTTTGAGCAGGCTTCTCTATGGTTCCTTAGTTCATATCTGAACAAATGTCATCTTGAGTAATGTAGAGGTTGGGTTAATATTTAAAGATGAGTAAAAGAATATTGGTGTGTGATTCCTCTAAGTAGGTCCATTGTCTTGTCCCTCAACATGTCATTTGGCCTCTAAAGTCCTGAATAAATGCACATTTTATCTTTTTAACTGCATAATTTCTAGAAATATTGTCTTGTTTTCTCAATATCTATCATATTTCATTAGTTCTATATCACTGTAAGTTCTTGGTCATTTTCTACAAACTCTTGAAATGACAAAGCAGATGTGCTATTCTGATAAAGCTCTATCTTTGAAAGCACTGTGGAGCTAAATGAACATGGAAGACTAAGGTGGATAGGTGTGATCTTGTTGATTTAATGATGGTATGCTTCAATTTGTACAAGGTGGATTCATTCCAGTTTTTGTACTCCCCTCTAGACCAAATTAGTTTTTATACAACAGGCCAATTGTTATGACATCTGAAAGTTGCACCAAATGATTTTAATGAATTTTTTGGCCTATGCCACATCTATAGATGATGATAAAGCTATGGCATTTGTTTGGCTTTTACATTTTTAACCATTGCCTATGCACATGCATCAAATTTCTATTTCAGGGCATTTAATCTTGTGTGTGTGCGCCTGAGTCTGTAAGTTTGGAGTTGAGTGTGTTTGTTTTATTGGCTTAAAGTATTTTAAAAATCGAATTCATTCTGTTATCTTTAACAGATCACGTGAAGAATGTTGTGATTTTACTTGACTGTGCCTTTTGACTTATCACATTGCAGTGATGATCATCCACAAAATGTTCTTACATCAATGCAAACAATCATGGTCCTTATTCTAGATGAGAGTGAAGATATACAAGATAATTTGTTAAGTACTATACTCTCTGCTTTGGGCCGGAAAAGAAATGTGAGTGCACTTCTGGTTCTTCTCCTTGCTTTCTTTTTCTTCTCATATTGTCTTCTTTAACTGTCTTTCTTTCATGCCTTCTCCCCTAGAATTATGTATGTATGCTTGCATGCATGTATATATATTTGCAGTTGTGTTCCTCTCAAGCTTAAGACCTATTTCTTCTGTACTTTCTTTTTAAAATGTTGATTTTGTGGAATTTGTGAACTAGGATTATTCTATGGCAGCACGGAGGCTTGCGATGGATGTTATAAAACATTGTGCAGGAAAACTTGAGCCTTGCATAATGCAGTTTCTTGTATCATTACTCTCAGGCGACAACAGTTTTTTGAATAAATCACTTGACCATCATGAAGTCATATATGATATATCAGTGTGCACCTCAGATTCTTACAGGAATCATTCCTTATGTTACAGGAGAGTTGTTGGTAAGCACTCCATGTTGGTAAACAGCTGAATTATTACATCTTCTTTAGTAGATGTTACTGTTCTTTGTAATTAAGGTGTGCCGGAATGATATTAACTGATCTTAGCTATATTTAAATAAATCCCTAATTTCTTTGGATTTCTTATGAATCTTCACCCCTTTGTACGTTTGGCCCAAGTAATGCTGTCGTTCTTGAACTATCTTCTCTCACCTAAATTAGATTCATGGAGCCATAGCCAAGTAGGATACCTTTTCTTTTTGTGCATTAGAGGTTGATATATGTTAACCTTTGATTCAGAAGTGTTTGTCAGAAATATACTGGTTCCAAGCCTTGTCTTGACCATGGCAATGTCCAGTTAGAGAATATAAACTGATTTATTATTCCATCTAAAATTTGAACATGTCAAAATTATGTAAATAATGGAAGACATGAGATAAGCTGGCAAAGTATAAATTTGGTAGGTATTTATGCTTCACCACATAGCCACATTTATTTTAAAATGGTTTGTGTTTCCTTATCAATCTGTATTATCAGATCATGTCGAGGCTCTTTTTTCCTCCTCTTTATGGCTACTTGTTGGTTATTATATAATGCACATATATTGGACCCATGACTCATTTATCGTTAAATTGTAGTCTTTAGTGATGGGCTACATTAATAACATTTTGGTCATTAAGTAGTTGTAGAAGAGAAGATGTCTCTCACTATCCTTCTGCATCCTGCCCTTCTCCTTCTACGTCTTCTAGTTTTTTTTTCTTTTTCTTCCACGTCTCTCTCTTTCATTTCTAGCCTTGGAAGACTTTGAGGAATTTTATGCTTAGCTTGTTTAGATCTTCTGCCTGTTCTTTTGCAGACTTGATAGTGGTTGCTTGTATGGATATAATTTTCAGTCAATGCTTGAGGCTCAGATGAAAAAACTTAGGATGTGTTTTGTTTTCGAGAACAATCTTGTTTTTCATTTTCATTTTCATAGAACACAAAACACTAAAAAAACATGTCTGATGAGTGATAACGAAATAGTTTTTTTAAAAATACAACTATAAAATAATAGAAAATAAAAATGGTTTAAGGATGTTTTCACTGTTTTTCATTCGAATAAAGATGAGAATAGGAAACTAAAGGTAAAAACTTGAAAAAATAGAGTATATAGTATTTCCTTTAATTCTTTTCACCTATCCTTTTAAAAAATATCATTTATAATGAAAATAAAATATAGAAAATAATTTTTGTTTCCATCTACTAAACACATTTTTTAGAGATCAAAAGCAGAAAATGATAATTGTTTTCAAAAAAATAAAATTAGAAAACATTCTTGAAAACTGAATGCAGCCTTAGCTTCTTTGTGGAGAAACCATGTTTTATTTAATTTCTCTTTGGAGTGATGTGCATAGCAAGAAATAGCTTAAGGGGCTGTTTGGTTAATCATCAGTAGTAGGATCAGTGATCCAACGTTATCTCCTTTGATATGAGATATTTCAATAATTAAAGATCATCGGTGATCAAACATTACTATGTTTGGGATACTATGGAAATAAAAGATCATCATGCATACAATACCAATAATATCCTGAAAAACTTATTGCATAATATGCTTATATATATATAATAATAATATTATTATATTATACATATTTTAAGTATAAATAATATATATAATATAATATAATATTAATAATAATACTATAAATATATTAAGTGTTAAATATTAATATAATATTATACTATATAATTTTTTATTAGTATATTAATAATACTATACTATATTACTAATAATACTATAAATATTAAGTGTTATATATTAATAATATTATACTATATAATTTATTATTATTATACTATATATATATTAATATTATATCATTTTAATAAATAACAATATAATTTTGTAATAAAATATATGGTTAATATATGTAATAAAAATAATATAATTTTAATGATAGTACATTACATATTATAATAATTAATAATATTATATAATTACATATTAAAACTATATTAATATAATATATTATTATATATATTTATATATTATAAATGATACATTATATTATATTGTAATATTAGGGGAATGATTAAATACAGGAATAAAGTTGTGCCAATTTTTTTTTGGTGAAGATCACCATCACCATAGTGATCCAGCATTCACACCCTCGGGTGAGATTAGGATCATCCCTTAGATAGTGATCCTAATTTCATGGTGATGGCACATCACTGCCCAAATAGGAATACCAAACAAAGTGAATCTTATCACAGAATTACCAGTGATCTTTGCAAAATCACCCCATACCAAAGAGCTCCTAATTAGTTGGACTGAGTTCCCCAACCATCAGTTAGTGGAAGTATGAAAGCAACCATCCCGTAGCTCAACAAACCATAAAATGCATTCTGTAAATTGGCTTTTAGATAGTTTTTAGACCAGTATTTTAATACAGCACAATTACTTTGTAATTTTTAGATTGGAATCAGCGACATCATCAGAATCTCCATGGACACCACCAATGATGTAATGGGAGGTTATTCTTGTAATTTTACCTGAAAATAATTATCTTTGATTTAATTAGAACATAAGGATAAAAGTATTGAACTGTTCTAAGGGCCTTGCATCATTCAATCTGGTGCGGATACTTTATTGCATATCTAAATTCACAATATTATCAATATGAAATTATTGATCATATTTAAATTATTTTTTGCCCTTTTGAAATCAAACAAAAAAATATGTTGATAGTTCTGACTCCTTAATCTTGAATTTCTGTAGACAGATAAGTTAGATGTTCGGCTGAAAGCAGTGCAATTACTTGGCAACCTCTTTGCTTTACCTGGTGTATCAATCCCGGAAACTTTTCAACCACTCTTCTCAGAGTTTTTAAAGAGATTGACTGATAGAGTGGTGGAAGTCCGTGTTTCTGTAATTGAACACTTGAAGAATTGCCTGATCTCAAATCCTTCCCGACCCGAGGCTCCTCAGATAATAAGTAGGAGGCATATTCCTTTTTTTTTCCTGGTTAGCTAATACACGTTTGATTACTAATATCATTTCTGGTATGATGGTTGACCTTATTTTCAGAGGCACTAAGCGATCGATTATTGGATTATGATGAAAATGTTCGGAAACAAGTTGTTTTTGCAATTTATGATGTGGCTTGCTGTTCATTGAAAGTCATTCCAGCTGAGATAGCTATGCTGGTCGCAGAACGACTTCGAGACAAATCTGTTTGTCCTTCCTATGTCTATAACTAATTGATTAGCTTTATTTTTTATGATCCATTTCATAACATGGTTTTCCATCTTTAATTATTTTCAGCTGTCTGTCAAAAGATATACCATGGAAAGGCTGGCTGATATGTATAAACTTAGTTGCACGCAGAGCTCTGATAGCTCGACAGATATTGAAGATTTTGAGTGGATACCAGGGAAGATATTGAGATGCTTATATGACAAAGATTTTAGGTAAGAATTGTGGAAACTTGTCTAGGACAGTGGCAATTTTGGTTGCTCATGTGGTGTTTTGTTGACACATGTTACTTGACATTTGTGAAATGGATCAAAATTTCATTTACATCAATGAAGATACATGGGCTCCATAAAGAGGGGGTGCTTTAATTATTGTTGAATGTTGTAGGGGAGAAAGTTGAAGCACTAATGGAAGTGTGTAACATGGAGGAAGTTATGAGAAAGGATACTGAAAAGCTTGAAATAGCATCATGGATAGCCCTAAAATGTAATACTTGTCAAATGATATTCATGGAGCTAGCCCTGAATAATTGGGAGAGGCCTGATAGTTATATTGTATGATATGTGTAATGGAATAGTGTTGACCATAACCATGACACATGTTCCAACAATTCAGGGCTAGCTTTATGAATTCTTATTTTCAATCGTTCATATAAAGGGCTGTCTTGAGCATTAATGCAAGTTTTTATAAGTCCAACTTCTTTAATTCGGTCAGTCTTAGATTTTGACCGTCTCCCTCAAATATGTCATCTAATGAAGGACCAAAATGCCTGTCTGTGCCATTTCTCAATTGTGGTACTTGTCATGCCAACAGCTCAATAATACTATCCTAGGTGCCGATATTTATACTTGTTTTATCAGTCAATATTATCATGTGTTGGCTTTTATTTATGCATTTTGAGACACTATTCACTTGTATAGGATGACAATGACATAAAATAGTCATTCTACATTAACTGTAGTTTAGAAACAGAGGTGATCCTTTCACCATTGTATATAATCTTCTTGCAGTGCTGCCAATATATGGCATTGCATTGTATTTGCAACATTCAAATTGTGTTGTTCAATTGTAAAGAAGTCACAGGTTCCTATGAAGTTTTTTATCATGGATTTTAAGCCTAAACATAGGCATCTAATGTTTGTTTATATGACAAATCACTTGAAACAAACCCGTATACATGTTAAACAACAACCAGCACCAACACTGATATCAAAAATGATATCTGATCTTAATTTTATGGACTAGTTAAGCTATATTTTTGTTTCAAACCTGTGTATATTCTAGTGTAAATCAATTGTAATTGGTCTAGTTTACGAAGAATGATTGAATAAAATGGTGTATCTGTGCGTGCTGATTATGAATCAAGGGTTAAAGCATCATGACACAATATGTTCTGTGCCTGCTTCTACTAGCATGGGACACTGGCAGGTTAAAGGCTGTGTGCAAACGTTCCAAGCACTGGCATAGCACAGCATTTATTGGACATAATGTGCCAGTGCTGGGATGGCATACACCACTCGCGTGTGATAACTCAATTCTTTTGATGAATCTTCTCATTAACTTGTATTTTTTTATAACGGTGCTAGCCAATTGCCTAAATGATATGATGCCCCAACTTGAGCTGACTTGTGAGTCACACCATCATGTTATGCCACACTTTTAATCCTTCTGATTTTATTTACTGTAGCCTGTGTTTCTTAATATTGATGCCTACATTAGTTGAGAAATGCTTAATGTAATTTTGTGCCAAAAGATGGTGCCTTTAGTTTTTTAGTTCTTTTATTCATTTTAGAGTTTCGGGAAAACAAGGACTGAAAAAAAAAGTGTTAGAATGGTTGTGTAAATATTTCATCTTTGTTGTCTTGTATCTGTAAGTAAAGTTTGACCAAGTTTTTTAATTTCAACTAGTGTGTTTGGTATTGGCTGTACTAAAATGAAACCAGCCCTCATATAGCATTTCTTTTGGTTCAGCAGACTTTAATTCTTTTGAGTGTAACAACAACAATAAAGCCTATAATCCCAAACTAGTTGGGATTGGCTACATGAATCATTTTTTCTCCATTCAGCTTTGTTCTGAGCCATATTTTTGTAAGATGCAAAAATTTTAGATTTTTTTATTACTTTCTTTTCAATTCTTTGACTGTGGCCTGCCCATATTGTTAATTTAAGTTGACATACGGATGGGATATTAGTTTCATTTGTGTTGTCTTTCATTTTTGAGTTGAAAGGGGAGCATGCCTTCAGGTAATAGATTGCATATCTGAAAGACATGCTAGAATGATTTAATTGATTCGGTTTGTTTTGAGAAGACTGGCGTACAAGAAGCTGTCTCCCTATGTTGATGGGTCAAATTTGTTCAATATGAAGTAAGATTTTGCTTATATTCCATGAAATCTCAAATTATAATGCCAACAATTTTGGCTGTTTTATATTGTATTTTAATGTTTATGTTGTTTGGACAGGAACAAGAGAAAATCACAAATAATTTATATTTATTTATTTTATAATTTGCGATGTTTGCCTTTTTTTTGTAAACTTTTTTCTTGCAATTTTTTCCTTTGATGGTGAATAGTTACTTATATATATGATTTTGGATTTGAATCACTTAATTGGAGGAAATTTTCGGTTTTTGGCTTACTGAAGCAATGGACAAAACCAGGCTTTTTTCTTCTCTGGCTTTTTGAGACAAGATTAGGGAGGTCTAATCACTTTCTGCCAAAACCAAGTTTGAGAACTTATTCTATACAACCTTAGTATTTCAGGAACCAGTTGTGGGATATTATTAACAATTAGTGGTAGCTTGATTATTGTGAATTTAAAGCAGTTTCTGCTTTCTTTTGTGTTTCTGTATGGCCTTTAGGAACATCTTATGGCTTGCTAGAAAGAGACAATTAACATCAAAAAACAAAGAGATTGTGAACTTGTGGATTGGGAACAGTACTTCCCCTATTTGAAGTCTCTGTGTTAAGAGCTCCGAGATACTGCCTTGTTGTACAGGCATTCTTCTGACATTTTATTCTAGCTACTCTAGAAATGAGGATGTCTGTTTCTTTGCCCTCATCAATCAGAGAAAATTATGATTCGAGCGAATTGTAGGTAATTGGTATAATCTAATTGTATTGAGAAATGTTGGGCCTCTTTTTGCTTAGTTGGCTCTGTATTTTGTAGGAAAAACATTTATCCTTCATCTTGGGGAGGCATGATAGTCCGTGGTCCTTATCCTAACACTTTGTTAATTCCTTTGTTTTTTCATGACTAAAGCTACTACAATAAAATATTAAGTTGTTGGTTTTTCTAAAACGATCAATAAATTCTCTGTTGCAGCAGTATCTAGAATGAGTCAACACCATCCTATGAGTGAATTATTCATTGAAATATGATTTTTGTTCCTAAGCCTCAAAATACATGCATTCTGCTGTTTGTTCTTGGAAGTTTGTTGCGGGCTCAGCATATTAAGGTTTTTGTGCAAGGTTACTTTTGTTGGATGATAGTACACCATTAAGTAACTTGTTTTTCCTACTTTTCTCTTTGAAGAGGATATGCTTGTAACATTTTGAGGAACTTCATACAGATCAGAGACGATCGAGCTTATTTTATGTGGTTCTTTATTCCCATCTGAGTTCTCAATCAAAGATAAAGTGAAACATTGGGTAACAGTTTTCTCAGGGTTTGATAAAGTTGAGGTCAAGGCTCTTGAACAGCTTCTTGTGCAAAAGCAAAGGTTTGTATAGATACCATCATGATTTTGTGGGATTTCTGATGGTCCCTTTAGTTAAATAGCTTGTATTTGATAGTCTTTGCACGGATTTCAGGTGATTTCCTCTTGGATTGCAGGTTACAGCAAGAAATGCAGAAGTATCTGTCTGTTGGACAGACACATCAGGTTTGCAAATATTTGATATTGTCAGTGCATTTACATAATTTCAGGATGCTGTTACAAATCAGTGTTGCTGAAAAGCAGGAAGATGATCCAGAGCACCAAAAGAGAATTTCTCTCTCCTTCCGTAGTATGTCACGCATGTTCAATGATCCTGCAAAGACTGAAGAGAGTTTTCAGATTCTCAGTCAGCTAAAAGATGTGAATATATGGAAAATTCTAACAAGCCTACTCGATTCGAGCACTAGTTTCCATCAGGCATGGTCATATCGGGTATTTATCATTCCCTGATTCAAGTGAATTACCTTTTAAGGTTCTAATTCATAAAAGCAATTATAACATGGTCAGTATACATCATAGCTTAAAAACAGCAAAGTGCTGTAGCTTGTAGCATAAGTGTTGCTACATACATTTTAACATACATCAAAAAGCTAAGTGACATGTAAGTAGTTAATCAGCTGGATGTCAGCTGTCGATTTTGGGATTATTATGACATAAATTCCTTGTTTGCAGGGTGAATTGCTTAAGATCCTTGGAGAAAGGCACCCACTTTATGATTTTATGGGGATGCTTTCAATAAAATGTTCAAATCTACTCTTCAATAAGGAGTTTGTTCAGCAGATTCTTTCAGAAGCTTCTGTACAACAATCTGTTGGAAATACAAAGCTTGTGTTGTCATGCATGAATCTACTTACGGTAACATATACCCTCTGCACACACCATGTCATTTGGATTTAGATATTCAAGTTTTATGATAAGCAACTTCTATGATATTTAGGTGTGACATTTTGCTGCTGCTATTTGACATGATATATCCAAACAAATGGATCCTTCCACAGAATGGCAGGGTTTGAAATTTTTAATAATATCCTAAAATCATCTGCTTGCTAAAGTTGGATCCGTGGATCCAACTTAACATGGACCTTCTAACATTTAAATAGTTTGATGGAAAAAAAAGGTTAGTTTAAATTGGTGTGCTGAATGAATCAATAAATCTTGTTGAGTCAAATCTTAGATGAAATGGTGTTAGCTACTAATACATGGATTCAATTGCACCATATGATTCAAAAGTCAACACTGTTCTCATGATCCTCAAATACATTTGAAGCCAGCATGTGATTAAACTATCAAGTCTATTGTCATGATTATCAGATACAATTGAAGCAGAAGGTTTTAGTTGAAAACTAAAGCTTAGAAGTGATTTTGTGACATTAACATGCTTAGAGATGAACAACCAAATTGGGATGGCCTGTATTGTGTGAGAAGACCCTAGGAATAGGATAATTTAGGGTTTAAAGTGGCTCTGTTGCTTGCTGTCCAAGTCCCGAGAGCTGGGCAGCAATGAACTAATATTAGTTTTCTAGGTGAAGGAAGGATCAAATGACCCTACTGTACGCTTTTATTTGTGGAGGATAGCAGAAATGAAAATCTTCAGTTTTCAAGCCTCAACCGAATAGTTTGTTATAAGGTTATAATCAGTTTTCAGCAATTTAAGGCACACAGATTTAGACAAGTAACAATAACTTTCTGATCTGAATGATCAAATAATAGAGATAAGTATTGAGATCCCTATTGACATTGAAGTTGACAAGTATTTCAATGTGGTGATTAAATATTAAATACTAGAAATATATCTAAGGGAAACTGAATCTGATGATAATCATTGAAATAGTAGTGGCGTCTGGTTAACAGAAAATACTATAGGTAGCAGAATTAGTAAAGAGGAGAGGATAAGAAAGAATGGAGGAGATACAAGAGAGAGGGAAGGGAAACAGCTGCTTATAGCCTTTACTTCATGAAAACATTTTCAACCTACCTTTTGATGGAAAAACCCTTTCTGGACTTTTAGACTCAACCAGCCCCTATCAAGTGCCTAGTTATAGTCATTCAGGACTTCTGCAAATATAGAAAGAAATCCCTCAAAAATCTTGCTAATTAACCCTCTATTTGGCTCTTAGTAGGACTCTTTAAAAGGTAACAGTTACTGTAGCGCGTGCTGTTCATGCTACACTGATGGAAACAGTAACTTCGAGATACTTTCCTGTCAAAAACACATCAATTAATGAAAGAAACAACGTCAGACCTAAAAAAATTTTGAACAAAAAAAAAAAGAAAAGAAGCTTGGACTGTTGGACTTTCGTTGACCACACTATGAACCCAAAGGATGCTCCGCCGTCACTTAAATCTAACTTTTGCTTAGTGGCGCAGATTCTAACTTAAATCTAACTTTTGCTTAGTGGTGCAGATTCTAAGGGGCTGTTGCAAGCTGCTATTGTCACTTATGTTATTATCGTAGGCTAGGCTGTGCCATCTAGTGCATGGCCATCACCCCTGCCTCATCTGCTTTGCTGTTCTAGTTCTGCTGATATTTAGTGTGATTTGTGTTACTGAAACCTTATGTCTGGTGTCATGGCGATCCTATAAACTTTGCAGTTTCTTTTAAGCTACCTTAAGAGAGTTGATTTCCTTGCTTGGCCTCTGTTTTCGTCTTTGGATTCCAGGCTAAAGATCTGAGTAAAAATCCAGAGAGAAAAGTGAAGAGAGGAATGGAGAGAGAGAGGGGAGGGTGGAATCCATGTGATCTGTTCTGTAAAATTATCGCTGTATTGCAGTGCCTGAGTAGGTCTTGAAATAGTCTTTCACTCATCAATAGGTGGGCCTTATTACTATCTTGTGCTGTTCAACATTTCTAAAACTATATGATATCCAACATTGGTCAGGAGTTCCTCATGTTTTACTTCTGGAAGAAACTAACCCTTCATTTGTAACTGTATTGATGGGGGTTTCTCTACATAGCTATATGTAGACTTCTTACAGATAAGGACGAAGAGATTCACCAGGAATGGAAGAGACACATGGAATGGAAAAGAGGCATATAAAGAGCAGAAAAAGAAACATTATAAGGTGCCATGAAAAACCTGAAGAGAAGTGAAAATCAACCAGAGCCAATAAAAATGGCTGAAGACATGAAATGATGGCTAGTAACTTTGAAATCAGTAGAAGGTGCACTGTACTCAGAGAAAAGAAAGAGAAGAAACATGAAAAGTGTAGAGACCGTAAAAAGAAATTCTTGAATAAACAAGAAATAGATTGGAATTTTATCAGGGTGCTTTGAATGGTTGGTGGAGGATTTGAACAGGTGAATAAGAGGTAATCAAATGCATAAACGGAGTGTCTTGGCTGTAAAAGCCAATGTCAACTCTAGATTGATTGTTCAACTACAAAAAGAGCTGTTGGGGATATGAATCATGGTCTGCTGTTGTAACCAAAGAAAAGTTTACAAATGTGACTAGAGAAAGGAAATAATCGAACAACGCCCAAACTCGCTGATAGACCTGGTTTCATGTGAATGTCCTAAGCGTGCATCCCTGATTAGGTCATCATGTAACTAAGCAAGATTTGGATGAGCCATGAGAACATTTCATAGTATCAACTATGGGGGCAACAGCCTTATATATACTACTAGAAAAGGTTGAAGCATTCGAAATATATGTTAGAACTGTAGAAAAAGGCATTCCAATGCATGGGCTTGTCTGCTATTGGTTCTGAGGAGGGTCGGATGTGTGCAGCCTTTCTCTCGCTTATGGAAAGGCTGTTTCTGTGTTTCACATTCATGACACTCAGGTCATAATTGAGCAACTATATTGTTTCACCAAGGTCAGCCTTATATATGGTAGAACTGTGTGAGCACTATAAATATAGAAGAACGTTTAAATATTGTGCAAGTTACTATTTTTTAAACACCAGGACTTTTGATGCGGTTCAAGAGTTTTTGGTCATTAATGGTGTAGCTATGAATGATAGGATTCTTTTTGAATAAAAACCAAGATTGTTAATCCTGCTATTTTTAATTTCTTATGCTTGAGTATAAGTTGGTGCATGTGTGAGAGCACACTCCAAATATTTTAAAATAATGCATTATCATTGTGGAGAAGAAATCATACACCATGTCTGATCTTTATGCAGCAGAAAGAAAGGACATGTGGTAATGTCTGAGTAATCAATTCCAAGCTGGTATGTTCAGCTTGGCTGTTTGACATGAAAGGATTTAGGATCCAAGTTCAATCAGGTTATCATTCCATCATCTTTGTTGAGATAATGTTCTTAGTGCTTTCATCATAAGTTCCTTCCCAAGTCACCCTTGTTTTTGAAGATCTTGACACACCTCATAAATGAATCGATAACAAGCTTCTCCTTATTTTATCCAATCTCTTTCATGATTGAGTGCTCGAGTGTGTGTAAATATTTGTAGAGAGGGGAATTGAATATTCTAATTGAAGAAGATGTAATTGAAGAAGATGTAAATTGCATGCTCCTATTAAGTTGGGAAGAGATATGTATGAGTGATTTAGGGTTTAGATCCACTAGAATTTAATAAGTCTTGTGGCTCTGTTCTCTAATCTGGTCTTTGGATATTATTAGCTATGAACAATGTTAGCCTGTGGTAAAGTAAATTTATTTGCTGTGAGAACATTTAATCCTCAGGCAGTCTAAGAGCTTAACATTGTCTTCTAGTGCCTCGTGAAATTTGACTACATGAGAAAGACATTAAGATGGATAGAATCCATATTGCCATAGTTGTGAATATTTCGAAATCCTACCCTTTGGTTGTTTGAGTCGGGTTTCTGGAGGAAGGGGAGATATATGTGAGAGATGGGGAAATAACTAGTAGTTTGTCGAAAAAAGTGGAGGATGTAGCATGATAAGGGTTTTTATTTGCTAGTATTAGCTTTTGCCATTTTGGTTAGCAAGTTTATTGGTGATTATTGGAAGAATGCATGGTAAGTTGGAGTGTAGTTGTTGAGAAGGTGCTTCACACATAGATAAGCATGGAAACAGCAAGTAAATATTCAAAGGAATTACTTTTGTGTTATTTCTGAAGAAGCTTTGTTTGCTGGGCTACTTGTGTTCTTCATGGAGTCTGCCATTATTTTCATAGATTGTATAGTCCAATATTTCTACATTTGGTTCCATGATTGCTGCACAAGCTGTCTTTGAGAAGCAGGAGGAAAACTGCTCAAACTTTTCTATGGGGAAGTAGGAGTGGGTTTGAAGAATGCACGTAGAAAAGAAGCTGAAACGAACATTTAAGTAGTGTGTATATAGTTGAATGATTTTTAAATGTCATTTTAAGAATTTTATGGGAATGTTTGTTATTTTGGATATTGGGGTTTTTACATTGCATGATTTTCATAGGTGCAGTTTTGATGGTCAATGAAGAAGATGAACATATACAATTGTAGCTCTAGAAAAATGTTGGAAAATGATATGTAATTTGGCATAGTTTTTTCATTAGAATGTATAATGGATAGTATCACAATCCTTTGCCTGTACATATCCTCAAGGATGAACTGCTATGCAACACCATAAAATGGGGAAATTAAGAGGCATATTTTAGTAGGATAATCTAGAAGGGCCAACAGATGATTATTTGGAATGTGTCGCAAGTCTTGTTTCTTATTCTTCTCCTTTGCTCCTTGGAAGCTATATTGCTTTCAAAATTTCTCTTTTTCTATGCATTGTTAGTCTCTTGTTTTTGATACTGCCTTTTCTTTCTTTATTCTGGATTTGATCTTTTCATCATATGGAGCTTAGTTTCAGTTTTTTTTATTTTTATTTGTATTTTTTTAATTTTCCATGCTTTACTTTCAGTTTTGCAGCTCATATTAACATTAAAAGATCAGGTGCATGTCTGCATTCTTTCATGGTTTCAGCTTTGAATTTGCACATTCCAAATCAATCTAATGTGTGTTCGTTAACTTATAGCGGACAAAGCCACTTCAGTTATGTCTATGCTTGAAGCTGTACAGCTCTACCCCTTTTCCAATCTTTTCCTTAGAGGATGAGTCCCATCTTATTTTGTTGCTCCACAATTCTTCATAACGCTTTCTTTTGAAGCCATTTCAAGCATTCAACAAAGTTCCTGATTTCCAAAATGTAACTCTTAACTTGCTAATTAATGACATAATCTTTTATCTCAAGTAACATTATGTATTACCCCTATCTGGGAGTATTGAATGCAGCTTGCAGCTAAGTCAGTTTATCATTGCAAAAGAATCTTGGTCTCCATTAAGACCTGGAGTTTAGATTTAAAATTAGTCCTGGAGGTCACTCTTTACTGTAACTCATGTTGGATTTTGTTACTGGTGCCTAGAGAACGGTGACTATGTCAAACTTTTCAGCTGAGAATGTGACTATCTTTGTGAGGCTTTAACAGATATGATATTGCCAGAATATGCTATGAATGTGACTTTTATGGTTGGACTAGGACTTGGCTAAAACTAGTAACTCAAGTGCTGGTAAAATATAAAAGCTCAAGCTTCAGGTTCTGGGTTAGGAATTTGTACCTCCTGCATTATGGTTCTGCTTGAGGCCAAAAGTCTATACATACATCTTAGAAATCCAATTGCAAAATTTCTGTTAATTTTAACTAAACCAGCATCTTGTATCATGTTGACTACAATGATTTAAGGATTATCAAATTGCTTTTTTCCAGATTATTTCGGGTTTCTCTCCCTTGCTTTTGGCTGGTTGTGAAGAAGATCTCATTCGTCTTCTGAAAGAGGACAATGAAATAATTAAAGAAGGTATCACTCATGTTTTGGCAAGGGCTGGTGGAACCATTCGTGAACAGCTGGCCATGACTTCAAGGTGCAGAACTGGTCAAACTTATAGGAAGAAATTAAGCATTGGTGTTGAGATATGGTTTTTGATATTCTGTTGGTTTTGATTGCAGTTCTGTTGACCTACTATTAGAAAGGCTATGCTTAGAGGGTACGCGGAAACAGGCAAAATATTCTGTACAGGCCCTTGCAGCAATAACTAAAGATGATGGTCTGAAGTCTCTCTCTGTTCTGTACAAGGTTGTCTTGGCCATAATTCAGTGTCGATAACTTTATTTCATCTTACGAATCCAATTCTTTAAGGAACTTCTGATTATTGATAGCAATTGCATTAGATGACATTTACAATTGGGTTTACAGAGGCTTGTGGATATGTTGGAGGAGAAAACACACTTACCAGCCATATTGCAATCCCTGGGATGTATAGCCCAGACTGCTTTGCCAATTTTTGAAACCAGAGAGGATGAAATTGTAGGGTTCATACGGAGCAAAATCCTGGAGAGTAGTAATGTATGCTTACCGTGATCAAAGTTGACAGAACTTTGTATACTTTTTTATGGTTTTTGACAATATGATAGGTATTAACTGTTTATTGTTTCATTATTTGTATCAGAAGGGTGATGGAGTTTCTACACAGAAGACTGAATGGAGTGAGAGAAGTGAACTTTGTTTATTAAAGGTAAGTAAGTATTAGGAGAATCATTTTTATTTTTATTTTTCTGTTGTTCATAACCTGATTATGCATGATCATGAATGTGCCATATCCCTGTTGACACCAGAATCATATTAATTGTTAAGTGTGACTTTTGCTGCACCACCCTGCATTGTTTCCCTCATGGACCATATTTTGCATGTAAACTGCAGATCTTTGGCATTAAGACTTTGGTGAAGAGCTACTTGCCAGCCAAAGATGCTCATTTACGGCCAGGAATCGAAAAACTACTGGAAATTCTAAAAAACATTCTTTCATTTGGGGATATTTCAGAGAATATAGAATCAAGGTATTGAAGAAACCCTGCTGACCTTAATATATGGGGTGTTTTTCGAGTGCCTTTATTTTCCTATACAAATTTTGTCTGTTATAATATTTAACTGAAGAATAGTGCCCTTTACAGTGCTGCCGATAAGGCCCATTTGAGGCTTGCTTCAGCAAAGGCTGTTCTTCGGTTGTCAAGGCATTGGGATTGCAAAATACCTGTTGACGTTTTTTATTTGACCTTAAGAGTGTCACAGGTGGACTCAGATTCTTAACATGAATCATTTGGCTTTGTGCTTTTTGTTACTTTGTCCAACAATGCCATACGCAAGCAATTAAAGCTTCTTCTTCGTCTTATTTATCTTATCTGTGGTGTTTACTGGTTTTTGTCCTTGATTATTTAGGATGTCAATCCTCAATCTAGGAAATTATTCCTCAACAAAGTGCATCAGTATATCAAGGAAAGGCTCTTGGATGCAAAGTATGCTTGTTCCTTCTTGTTAAACATAAACGATTATCACACTCCAGAATATGAAGAGGTCAATATTTTTTCAAAAAAATTTCAAGTACAACCATCTATCAGTACTGCACATTTCACTCTTGCTTGCTTGAATAAGGACATTTTTTCTAAATTTTTGTTTTTTAATCTGCAGTGCAAACAAAATATACTTGAAGTTCTACAAGTATGCCAGCAACTTAAGGTACGACAACTTGCCATGCAATGCGAGATGAACATGCTGGTGGCTTATCCAGAGTATATCCTTGCATATTTGGTCCATGCCCTTGCACATCATCCTTCATGTCCAAATATTGAAGAGTGCATGGATGTTCAAGCATTTGAGCCCACTTACTGGTATGTTGAACTATTTTAATTAAACTCAATGTCTTTTGGTCTTTATCAACTCCCTTTTAGAGGGCCTTCTGTCAGGGCATGTGTTTCTTCTATTGTCTTACCTTTCAAATTTTAAACTGCTTATTGTCTAAAACTTAACAGAAACGTATAAACTTTCTTTTTTTTTTTTTTGTTTTTTTCTTGGTGTATTAACATGCATTTTGTGATTATATATGTATAACCATGTTGTACTTGTAAGGCAATGCCCTATTGGAGTTCCTATATTGAAGTAGTTGCTTCTAGTATGAAATTTTTCATGCTAAGCTACACAATGAAAAAACATATAATGATGTTACTTGGCTCATATTATAGCTTCTGAGGCTCATTCCTTGCTGATCAGTACTGCATGTTGTTATCTAGTTCGATCCTACAAGATGATACCTTCACAGTTTTCTGGTAGGCTGTAATTGAGAACCATTACTTTGTTTGTCATTGACCACTGCAAATGTGTATTCTTGTTCTTCTGAAACATCTGGCTCCAATTAGAAATTCATATTTTAAGATGTTAAATTTTCTAATGGGGGCATTTTATTATAGCACTGAAGGACTAGATTTTTTTTTTTTCATTTGCAATATATGCTGTCCTAAAACTTTGAAATGATCAACTTCCTTGTTCTATGTTTTAGATCTTGTTAAATCCAGTACTCTGGAGATATGTCATACTCCTTCATGTGTACCATCTCTGTCCAGCAATCCATTATATTATATTTCCTTTTTGGGTGCTTGCAGCAATCTATATCTCTTTGTATTTTGCTTAACAGTTTCATCTGCGCAAGGTGCCTCTTTAGTGCTGGACAGCATTGATTCTTGAGGACAAATAACTGCTCAAATTCTGCTTCCATTTCTGTAACTCAAATATTTAGACATTTTTATTTAATAGTATATTTTGGGTGATGTTGTGGATACCATGTCTTATTTTAGAAATACGAAAAAGCAACATGTGTTTCTGCTGTGGTAGCATAGTTTCTTGATACTAATTGCCTGGCTGTTGTTATAATTCTGAGGATGCGCATGGATATATTGAGGAGTTATTTGAGGATGTTATTTGTGTGCTTATCTTGTTTGAGGTGTGTGTTGTCTTGAGCTTTGTATGTACAGGTGTGGGAAATAAAAATGCTGGAAGCAAATCTGCACGTGAAACTTTCATGGATATGTACACTAATTGTTTGTACTTTCCAGGCGGCTACATTTGTTTCTTTCCATGTTGTTGCATGGAGATGAAGGTCAACAATATGGTGGTGTTTCCAACAGGAAAAAGGAGAGCTTTACTGCAATAGTTTCTATCTTGAACAGTATTAAGAGCTCAGAAGATGTGGTTGATGGAGCAAAGTCAAAAGTACGTGATGTTTAAGCCACTTAGTGCCTGAACTTCTTGCTATCATCAGATAATTGTGCATCTTAGTCCATAAGAATCATTCTATATTATGATGAAATTTCATCTTCATGGTTTTCTGTTAGATAATTCGATGACAAGTTTGATGCCAAATTTGCAGACATTACATGCTATATGTGATCTTAGCCTATCACTAGCAAAGAGATTGGTTCAAGACCATACAGATATTTCTGTGATCAGCACAGTTCCCCTTCCACCCATGTTCTACAAGCCCATTGAGAAAATCAAGGATGTTAGCCCTGTGGTGAGTATTTTTTAATGTAAGCATATAACTTTTCCAGTGCCAGGTGAATGTCAAAAAGGAAGACCGGTAGTTTCATGTTATGATTGTTCATCTTGCCATTATCGCAAACTTATTTTCTTGTTATTGTAGTTGCATTTTCTAGGATGTCTTTGATATCATCATGAGCTAAGGTAGATTACAGGAATGTTATAATTCTGTTATGTCAATTTTAAAATTAGTGCTGAGTTATTTTTCCTAATGCATGTCAGTCATCAGTCCTTTGACTGAATATTGTGATGACTTAATAGTACCATTGCCACTTGTCTTTGATCCCGTGGCTAACCAGGTCTCTAGCAATAGAAATATGAAAATGTTATAATAGATTCTTTAAGCATCTGTTAGCAGACACACACCGCGGTTTACTTGAGGCAGTTTTTGATTTTTTCTAAATTAAAGAACTATATTAAGTGAGTGTATATCGATATTGTTTTTGTTGTTCTGTATACTTTTGGACCAGTACCACAGGTGCAATGGCTTGTATGATCCATAGGTTGGCATAAAAATTGTCTTGCCAGCTATTTTGTAGCTTCAAGACTGTTAGAATCTTATTATCAGATAGCAGGAAGCATGTTTCCTTTAGCAATCAATATACTAAATTGATACAAAGTTGGGATATTCTTTTCAACTATTGATGTTGCAACCTTGTTTTCTTATGTTTTAATTCATCTGACTAATATTGGACAGAATACATGTTAGCTAGTTCATCCTGTTGAAAGATGTTCAAATTTTAAAAGATTGACATATAGTATGTGCCTCAAAATCCCAGCTTCTGAATTATATATATTTTTGTCACTTGATGTTCTTCCATTTTTGCCGCTACTGCTGTATCTCTGAATTGTTATGTCTAGATTATTTTTTATGAAAAACATGATTCTAATTTTAGGGTGTGTTTGATATGGTGGATAAGAGGGGATATCCCCTAGATATCCCTCCTTATCCCCAATGCTATAGCTACAGGGGATAGTGCTAAAAAAGTTTAACCAGAGGGGATAACCCATGTTTAACCATGGGTTATCCCCTGAACTTATTCCCTAAGGTAGTGTTTGATAGCCCATGAGCTTTCCCTGGATAAATGTACGGGATATCATTTATCCAGAGGATAGCTGAGGGAATAAGCATTTTTAAAAATTATAAGTTTGCCATCAAGGGATAACATAGTTGTTCCTGGGTTTCCTAGGGAATAAGTTCAAGGGATAACCCATGGTTAACCATGGTTAACCATGGGTTATCCCCTCTAGTTAAATTTTTTCAGACATATCCCTTCTAGCTATAGCATTTGGGAATAAGAAGGGATATCCAGGGGATATCCTTCCTTATCCCTCATATCAAACACTACCTAAGGAACCCAGGAATAACTAAAGTTATCCCTTGATGGCAGAGTGGTAATTTTAAAAGGTACTTATCCCCTCAGCTATCGATAAATGCTATCCTGTACATTTATCCAGGGATAGCCAAAAAGCTATCAAACACAGCCTTAGTGTACTGAGGCTTTCAATGGAGAACTCAAAAGGCAATGTCGAAGATATAAGCACAGCTTTTCTGCTATTGTAGTATCATGTTGTATTGATGGTAATTTTCATGTAAATATTTGTTTATTTCTTTTAGGATGCTGATGAGCAGAGTTGGTTGGGTGGTGAGAGTGCCTTGGCCCATTTCGAAGCACTTAAAATCAAAAAAGGAAATGGTGAGTTACAATCATATGAAACTTAGAAAACTCGGGCAGTTATTTGCATGCCTCCTGCAAAGTCTTGGGTTCTAATTTCAAGATGTTCTTGTTCTCTTGAACTTCAGATTGATTCAGGTGCTGCCAAGGATGAGATGGCCCTAGAAGAGAGTGATAGAGATGGTAAGGAAGTGCCTTTAGGAGAGATGATGAAAATTCTTAAATCTCAGGGAGCCAAGAAAAAAAAAACAATGAGAAAGAACGCTTCACATTTTGATATCCAAAAAAATGAACATGAAGTTGATGTTCTAGGAGTTGTAAGAGAAATAAATTTGGAAAGAGCCCAGAGCATGGAAACTGGGATCAGAGATCCGGAGTATTTTGGAAGCCAGCAGATGTCTAAAACGAATGATAATGAAAAAGTTACAGTATCCAGAAAAAGAAAAAGAACAAAATTACAACCGAAGTAACAGTGCCAACTCCAAAACGTAAAAGGTCAGTTTCTGTGCAAAGGACTCATTCTGCAAAGGGCCACAAGGAAAGCAGAGAAATTCCTTCATCACATTCTATTGAGATGGATGAGAAAACACACATTTCCTTGGGACAAAAGTCGTTAATGGAGAAAGGCCTGACTGGGTCTGCTGATTCAGACTTGTTAGCCTCTTGCCTGCCAACAGTTAAAAGCAGCTCATCTAGAAATGGAAAGAAAGATGATGAAGTTTTGCGTGTTGAGAAAGTTATTGGCTATGACAAAAAGGTAATCTCCTTTTCAGGCAAATAACTGCCATTATCAAGTCTAAATTACTTTTGCTGTTGGTTGTATTTGCAGAAATCCTTCAGTCCTGTAGATTCTAGTAAAAAAACTAATCAACCCAAAAGCTTACTTGGTCAACTAAAAAGCGTAAAGTAAGAAGCATTGCTGGCTTGGGAAGGTAATCTCCAAATGTTTCTTTGGTCATCATTCATAGTTGTTCTTTGTTATGCATTGATTGTATAATTGTCACTGATGTGATTGTGTTTTTTGGTGGACTAAATTAGATGATAAACCGTACAATGTTCTCTTTCTTATAATTGGAATGGTTGCCTCATGCATGACTTTTAATTAGGTTCTTGTTTAATGTAATTAAACCACAAAAAATTTTGAAGCAGTTATGATGCCACATTCTTCCACTGGATGCTACCTGGTAATTGAACCAAAATGACTTTGTTAAAATAATAACTTATTTAAACTTATCACTCCACAAGCTAAAATACTACTCTGGGTTAAATCTAATACGGTTAAGGTACTCTATTTTAGGTCCTTTATACTAAGTATTTTGTTTGGAGATAATATATGGGATGACCCAGAAAAAGTGGGTCTAATCAGATGTGATCAAATCTGATCCATTGATCCAAAATGAATGATCCAATCTGATAAACTTAATATTCATCATTAAGAAGCACATATCCCAAATGATAATCTTATTCATTTAAAATTTTGGAAAACAAGACTGAAACAAAAACCATGGATTAATTGTATCATCTCTTAATGAAACAATCAAGTAATTTTTCACATATAAATAGCTGAAAAACAATGGTGGGGTTTGGGCTGGTAGCGAATCCTGCTAGTTTGGAGTTGAAGAGGGAAGTTACGTTGGAGGCAAAGGATGAAGCTTGCCAATGAGAGTGGATAGCGGCCATTTGTTTCTGGTTGACGTAATGTGCAATGACACCTTGAAACATGGTAACTGTTTGCAAGGAATATTATCTGGAGAAGTTATATGCCTTGGGTCTGCAACAACAAAGCTGAATTGAAACTTGAAACTCTGTCATGCTCCATTGTTAGAACTAGATAATTAACTAATTTTAAATTCCATGAGATTAACAAATTTATTCAGCCTGATGGCCTCATAGAACATGATAAAATTATCTAAAGAAGACCATAATCCAAGTTTAGCAAATGCTTTTACTAAAGCATATTAAATAGCAGCTGTTGATTTTCTACTTTGTTTGAAGATGGGCACAATGATAAGCATGCTCCAGTTTATATGAGAAATTTGAAGATCAAAATTTATGATAACTAGATCAACTGGCTAAAATTTATATTACCATACTAAATATAATTCTTTTTAATTTTATTTGATTTGCTTATGTACTTTAGTGGAGGGAACATACCTCTAGTGCTTTGATCAATTTTATGTTTAAATCAGCAACCTGCTTTTCAGAAGTCAAAACATCATGTCTCTGTCAGAAAATCTGAACATTACCTGAGATGGATTTAATGGTATTTGCTCTCATACAGTAATAGCACAATCTATCGGAATTTGAACATAAACTTCATAAACTGATGACTTGGAAAAGTGGGCATGCTCATTAGTTATCTGAACATGGGAAAACTAGAAAACATTTTCTAATTTTCTTGTAATAATGATCTTCATTTAAATTATTTACTTAGTCAACAACCATTCTTTAAGAGTCACCTTTTTAAAATTTTAAAATCATTAAAGTTTTGGATTATCAACTAAAAATGGTTAGTTTATGCTGTGTGCAAAATCCTAGTAGAGAACCAAAAAATTGAAACGGTGGTCTGTGGTTGTACATGTTTTTTCCTTTGTTCAATGACCGTGCTGAAGTTCACGCTCCCAGTCTGAAGTTTTGAACTAGGAGCGTGGCAACTGCTGTGCACCCATAAGCCATTATCTTACAAACATGCATGACATTCATCATGGTATCAAAGCAAATAAACTAAGCAGCCAAATATAAGTAACTAAAAATTTCAATTTAATGATTAACATGTCCAATAATAAATCTTGAAGAATCTTGGTGATCAAATTAATTTATCTGTTCTCCAAAATTTAATAAAGAAAAGGATAATCAAATACTAAAACTTAATCTATGACGAGCATTTAGTACTGGCAGCTCATCACAGTCTCATCAGTGCTCTATTGGTGTCTGATTCTCAAGATTTGAAAGGAGAAAAGAGATGAAATAATGAGCTCGATAGCCCAGTAAGTCGTGAACATCTTAACTAGATAATTCAAATAATAAGTTAATTAAATTTTCATAATAATACTAAGCATGTGACCAAGTAATTATATTCAAATAAGGTAAAGGTAAAAATATTCATGGTTCTCAAATATTTAGTCCGTATTCATAAGAATAATTAGATTTGTCATAATTTATCTCAACAACCTTACTGGCTATGAACTTAATTATGAGCTCAGAAATGATCGAATGCCAATGTACAACACCAACTGGCAGGGCATCTGGCCAATGCATAAACCTCATTGCCAGAGTATTGAGCAATGCATAACCCATATTGTATGGCATCGACCAATGCATAACCCCACTGGCAGTGTGTTGGCTAATGTATAAGCCCCAATTGGCAAGGTATTGGCCAACATATAACCTTTGTTCATAGGTCATCGACCAATACACACCATCCAATAGGCAAGGTATTGGCCAATGTGCAATTCTCAATGGCAGGATATCTGACATAGTCGAGCTGGGGTCCAAAGTTTAAATTATGCCGTAACTGTTCATAGTTCATATATACTAAATTATAGAGATATAATAATGTTCCATGCCAGATTTCATGACATATATGTTTCATATCTGACAAGAAGAATGGCATTTTAAATTGCGGTTCTGCTTTTCAATTATTTAGGGAAACATGAGCTCATAAAATCCACAAGCTGCATGTTATTCAATTATATTTCATTTGTAACTAATATTTATTGAAAATAAATATATGAATTATTTAGAAAAGGTGAATCATCACTTATTATATAGCATGACTGTTAGACAAATCCAACTAATTTGAATGTGACCTTTAGAACACAAAATCAGATTCGGTGTAGGGTTCTCTTGAGAGGAGCAGTGGTATTGAATCCCTTGAAAGGGAGACTGATGTAGGCGAGCTTGCATGAAAGAGATAACCACTGGCCTTACACTGACTACCTCTTGTAGAGTCATGGTCTTACATCATGACAAGCAATGAATTTTTCCATGCTAGGAATTTTATAAAAAAATCAAGACTTCTATTGATGAATATTTCATGTCAAAAGATTACAACCAGAGCCTATTTATAGGGGATCTTTCAAAGCTAATAGCCTTTCTTAGTTCTCATAAGATGCAATTTTCCTAAATAAAACTAAAATGATGTATGCCAAATAAATACCCAAAATTTAGACATTTCCTACTGCTATTTCTCTTAGCTCTCTGTTTTCTAATCCTTCTTTCTTTGTTTCCTTCTCTTTGATCTTCTGCCTTATGTCCATTTTTCTTTCGTCACTCCATTTAACAATCTCGTTCTTTGTAGGACTTCTATTACTGAAGTTGTAGGATTGTGTTGTCCATTATGTTTCTTTTGCAAGGAAATCTTCTGTTGGGATTCTTAGTTTAGTGTGGTATTTTCTTTGTGGTTCTCATTGCTGGAGAGAGAGAAGTCCTCCCTTGTTAGTTGCTACCACTATCACCTTTTTCCTGTTTTCCCCTTTCCTTCAAAGATCTCATTCATCCTTTGCATTAATTGTTCTTTTTCAGAAGGCATAAACATATTGACTCAGTGAAAGCTTTTAAGCACACTCCTCGTTAGCAACAGCCCATGAATGAGGAACTTTTGCTCATCATTGAAGAGATGCCAGTCAAGGTATCTCACTGTTCAACAAAGTGTTGACTCCAATCATTATCCTAATTAATAGAAAGCTTAATTTTGTAACACGGCTTTGGCTAAATTTTGGTTTTCAGTGTGGTGGGTCCTCCAAGTCCTCTTTTTAGATGAACATTATTTGGCTGTTGTTTGTTTTAGGTTTTATTCTAGTTAGTCAATGGATGTTGTAGCCTCTTCCAAGGTCTATATGAATCTGTGTTCAAGTATGCTCATCCATCTCCGATGTTTGTTGTCTTCGTTGCCCCATGTGCAGTTCCATTTAGGTCCTTCCATCATGGCTTAAGATGTCAATAGTGTTGGCACTTGACTTGTTTGTCATGAGTACAAACATGTTTGCATTCATGGCTTCAACTTTAACCGATTCTGAGAGGATGACATGATCTACAACATTAGTTGCATTTAGTTTGTTAATGAACTCTAAATAAGGTATGTTATAGCCTTTCTTCTTAAAGTAGATACATGTATAAATGCCCCTTCATCATTCAGTTTAATATTGTACATTCTGCTAACTGCATTCTATGTTTGACCTATCAACTGTGCTGCATATGTTGTTTATTTTACTCTCAAAATTCATCTTCTTTGGGGAAACAACGCATAAGATTTCTTCTTTCCCTCCTTTCCATTGTAATTCTAACCTGTTTTTAGTTATTAGTGGGTTGATGATGTCATTTATTAGCAAGCCAATAATGGTTGTGTTGTCTTTCTTGGAGAAGCCTTTATTCTAGGAGGTCAAGAGCAGGATGCTGTTTTGCATTCATATTTCTATATTAAATACCAAGCAAAGGTTAACATATATCCAGATCTTTGGGTGTGACACTCTCTTATCGACATAGGGATTATGGTTTATGTACCTAAATAATACTGGATCGTGGTTGCCAACCTCCATTTTCCATGCATGGAGCAGATCAAGATCCTTTATCTTTTTCATCACTGTTGTCTTGCTGGATAACCTTATATCTGATCCACCATATAGCTTGTCAATTTCTTTAGGCCATTCAACAACGCACATCAAGTTCTCTTCCTAAATGCTTCAGGGCAATCCACCTGAATTCTAGAGGAGGAGGAGATACAAGTGCATTGATATAACACTGTATTGCAAATAATCTGTAAATCCCTATCCTTTCATATATTGTATCTAATGCACTTGAGATTATGGTAATCACCATCATCATATCATGTACCTGTATCAGGCTAATGCTGTTATCCCTAGTGGATGGTTTAATTTTATGCTCTTCTGGTTAATTTTATGCATGTGGAACATAATGTCAGATTATACATTATTTGTGGGTCTTATATTACACAAACTCTGAATATGATAATCCAGATTTAATGCTAACATTTGTGTAGGAACAAAATATGCTTTAATTGGACTTTCTAAGGAGAAATAATGAGTTATATCACATATCAAGATCTCTTCCTAAATTCTTCATTGGCAATCCATCTGAATTCTAGAGAGGGAGGAGATACAAGTGCATTTATATAACACTGTATTTAAAATACTCTATACATCACTATCTTTTATATCTTGTATCTAGTGCACTTGAGATTACAGTAATTGCACCATCATCATTTCATGTGCTTGTTTCAGGCTAATGCTGTCATTAGTGGATGGTTTGATTTTATGCTCTTTTGGTTTATATATATAGGATGACAAAATCTTATGACTGTGGAGCATAATGTCAGAGTACTATATTATTTGTTAGTCTAATATTGCACCAACCCTGAATATGATAGTCCAGATTTACTGCCAACGTTTTGCGTAGGAACAAAATATGCTTTAATTCAAATTTCTAAGCAGAAATAATGAGATTTTAACCATGTGTTTCACGTTCTAATGGTGCTAATTATTTGCATGTCTGCAGCGTTCGTCACATAGCAACGAATTTAGTGATGAGGAATTGGTTGGATCCAGAATAAAAGTGTGGTGGCCCTTGGATAAGCAGTAAGCCTTTTCTGTGGGCATGTTGAACTTTTTATGAGTTCTCTATAGTGTGTTAATGTAAAATCTTTTGCTTTTCAATGTCCCCAGATAGAAAAGATCACTCTATATAAAGAGAGTAACGTTGTGAATTGCTTGTTGATGAAGCTGTTATTGATAGTCAATGTACATTTAATTTCTGGTTCAAAGAGTCATAGGATTAGCTCATCTGATTTTGATTTCTGCTGCTTCTATTATAGGTTCTATGAAGGTGTTGTACAATCTTATGATTCAGGAAAGAAAAAACATGTGGTGAGTTGCTTCTTTGTCCAATGCACGATCCTGCAGATATCTGAGATGCTAGTTTCTAAGTGCATTTATGGTGCTCACTGATCTCAAATTCTCAAACAAAAAAAAGGGAAAGAAAAACTCGGATTGCATATTAAGATTTTGTCCCCTAAAATAAATGAACTACATCCTCACGTTTCCATGGCATTGTATTTTTGTTGCATGCATGAACATATGCCAAGTTTTTATACTTGGTTTCCTTTTCTGAGAAGCTTTAGGTGTAAAAGTGTGATTGTAGAAATTGGAAAGCCTTTGGCTGTATGTTGTAGAATTACTCTCCAAATGGTTTATGTAATATCAAAATTTGCCATGAACTTATTGGTAGGTTTAGACCATCTATATTGATGTTAACCAGTCATTAAACTCGGTGGGATGGAGGCCATCTTGGTAGTCCCATTCGGTTCCAGAGAGATTCCAGGACCAGTTTTAACCATTCGGTAGTCACAATATATTGATACTATAATTTTAAATAGATCTAATTTATCTTAAAATATAACTTTTGAAGTTAGAAAACTTGATGGTGGAACGAGGAAGTGCAAACTGCCATCAAGCTTAAAAGGATAAATTATAAAATTTGGCAAGAGGCTAGGGATGAAGAAAGTCTTAAAAAATTATAGGGATGTAAAGAAAAAGCTAAAAAAGCGGTAAGTAATGCTAAACTTAAAGCCTATGATGATTTATATAAGAGACTAGATACGAAAGAAGGTGAAAAGACTATATAAATTAGCAAAACTAAGAGAAAAGAAAACAAAAGATCTTGACTATATTAAATGTATTAAGGATGAAGATGAAAGTCTTAGTAAAAGAAGAGATAAAAGAACGATGAAAAGTTATTTTAAAAAATTATTAAATAAAAATAATTTGATAAATTTAAGGTAGAAGGATATGATAACCTAGGAGTAACAAATGAGCATAAATTTTTTTGTAGATTTAGCATGCTTGAGGTTAAAAAGGCTTTGAATAAAATAAAAAATGGAAAGGCATTAGGATAAGATGCGATCTCTATTGAGGTTTGGAAAGGCTTAAGAAAATTGGAGTTATGCGGTTAACTAATTTATTTAACAGGATTGTAGCAATTAAAAGAATGGCGGATGATTGGAGAAAAAGCATACTAATACCCATATAAAAAATAAAGAAGATTCAAAACTGTGCAAATTATAAAGGATTAAGCTAATGAGTCATACAATGAAATTATGGGAGAGAGATAGAAAATCGATTAAGAGCTGAAATTTTGGTGTTAAATAATCAATTTGGATTTATGCTGAAAGATCGACCATGGAAGCTATTTATTTATTAAGAAGATTGACGTGGAGATGTAGAGTAAAGAAAAAAGATCTTCATATGGCCTTTATTGATTTAGAGAAAGCATATGATAGAGTACCTAGAAAATAATATGATGGGTTTTAGAAAAAAGGAGTTACTAAAAGGTACATAGAATTGATAAAAGATATGTATAAAGCAATAACTATTGTTAAAACAACAATAGGAGAAACTAGTGAGTTTCCAATTACTGTAGGTTTACATCAAGGATTTGCTTTATGTCCGTATCTTTTTGTATTAGTTATGAATGAATTAATCAAATATATTCAAAATGATATTCCATAGTGTATGTTATTTGCAGATGATATAGTGTTGATTTATGAAACTAAATCTGGAGTAAATGTTAAGCTAGAGATTTGGAGAGAGGCTTTAGAATTTAAAGTTTTAAGATTAGTAGAACTAAAACTGAATACATGAAATATAATTTTGGGGGAGTAGAAATACAAATGAAGAAACAGTAAAGATTGCAAGCCAAGAGATATCAAGAAGTAAAAAATTTAGATATTTGGGATCAATTATCCAAAGAAGGTGAAATAGGTGAAGATGTGAATCATAGAGTTAAAGCAGGATAGATTAAGTGGAGGAGTGCTTCGGGAGTATTGTATGATCAGCGTATCCCATTAAAATTGAAAGAAAAATTCTATAAAACTGCTATTAGGCCAGCTATGATATATATGGAATAGAGTGTTGGGTAATATTGAAACATGTTAATAAATTAAGTATAACAGAATTGGGTATGTTAAGATGGATATGTGGTAAAACTTTAAAAGATAGAATTAGAAATAAACATATAAGAGAAATGATAGGGGTAGCCCCAATTGAAGATAAAATGAGAGAAAATCGATTACGGTGGTTTGGACATATACAACGTACACCTTTAGATGCTTCAATTAGAAAGAGTTATTTTTAACAATTCATGGTAAGGATAGGTAGAGGTAGATCTAAACTAAAGTGGGCAGAAATAATTAAAAAAGATATAACTATTTTAATTTAAATGTCGATTTGGTTCTAAATAGAGCAGAGTGGAGGAAGCATATCATGTAACTGACCCTATGTAGTTGGGAAAGGCTTAGATGAGTTGAGTTGAGTTGTATAACTTTTGAAGTTCAAATAAATTGAAAAATTAAATAAAACACTAAAGCTTTGTAAATATTTTTTAAGAGAAATTTTAAGCAAGTATCGGGACACCCGACTAGGTTGGGGATCGGACAGGATGAGACACGAGGCATACCATTTCATAAAAAATCGAGATGCTTTTGTCCCCCAAGATTTAAGGCCTTTATGTTAACCGGGGTTCTAAAAATTACAATATTGGATCCATACCAGTCATTGGCTGGTATTTTACCCATTCTAATAGAGTTCAATTGTGGCATGGCCAATACCCTGTATCAGTACCAGCTGGGAGGGGGATGTGATATGTACTGGGCCACACCAGCACAACTTGAATCCTTGATGTTAAGACTGCAAGAGAGAGCTTCGTTCCTAATTATAGAGTCTGGCATCCAACAAATCATGATCATTTTTGCAGATATTCCTCACACTGGGTTAAACCAAGTACAAGATAACTGATTTTGTCCAATTTTTTATGGATGTCATGAATATTGATATATGCATGATATAATTGTTGTTAAGTAAACATATTTTTAGTAACCTCTGGAATACGACTACACTGCAACTTTTCCATGCTAATTCGCCACTTTACTTCAGAGTCTTTTGAATCCATTCTCATTCTTATTTTTGTATCTTTCTGTGCTATTTACAATTTTCCCAGCTTTTTTTCTCAAATTTCTCCAAATTAGAATTGGATTCCATAAAATCTAATATAAACTCTTGTTATAGATATTGTATGATGATGGAGATGTGGAAGTGCTTCACTTAGCCAAGGAGAAGTGGGAGCTTATCAGCAACGGATGCGTGCCTAAAAAGGTTTAAGACTTGCCACTCTTTTTTTCCCATCTTAACTTATGTATGGAGCCATAAATTCCCAACGTAAAATTTTGATTGATTATGGTATGCTCCATTTTTGGCAGCAACCAAATCGAAGCATTCATCCCCACATGAAGAACTGTGAGTATTATCTCAAACTTTTTGCATCATTTTGATTTCCTTCTAAGTAGAAAATTTGTGATTATTTTGATGCTGAGTCTGCAAATGTGGTTGTGGGACGTGTGTTTCTGGGGACATATTACTTACTGCAAGGCTGTTCGGTTTCAGCCACAGCATAATGTTTTGATATACCGTGCTTCAAATAACTGATTCTGTTTTTCTGAAAATGGTACTCTATATTTGAAATGTAATTGCTAGTGCAGGTCACCGAAGAAGACAGATGACAAAAGAAACCATGCTGATTCTAAACCAAAAAAGAATAGCATGAAGAAGTAAGCAAAATCCTTGTTTTATTTTATTTTATATCTTTTGGATAATGTTTTATGTCATGATAAACTCTAGAAGTGACAGGTCTTCATCTTCTAAGGTCAAAAGAAAAGTACTCCAAGAAAATGGAAAAGGAATAACAGGAAAAGTGAATCAAAAAGTGATGCTAATGCAGATATGAGCAACGTAGAGAGCAGGGGTGATTCTGATTTATCAAGCGACCATCCACCCTCGGGTTCTGATGTTGATGATGTCAGCTCAGGTATACATCTGTATGCTAAAAAAATCTTAAAGTGAAATAGTCACTATTCCACCACATAACCACATATTTCAGTGATAGATGAAATGGGATTTCAACCACAGGACTGTACTGGGTGGGAAGAACCCTCTTCAACAGACAGTCAAAACAGCAGGATACCTAAGTAGTGTGTGTGTGTGTTTTGGTTTGGGGTGGGAGGTGTGTGGAATTTGGTGATATATTCCACCACTTGTATCCATGTGTATAATCTTGGCAAGTTCTCTATGTAGCACACTTTTCCACCTTTGGTTACGTGGAGTCTTCTTTGAATAGCAGGATTGGCCAATCAGGCACCAGTCATCTGCCTGATTAGCTTGCATTGCCTTAAGATTTTTTGAGCCGGAGTTGGCAGGACATCATCCTGATCCAACAGCTAGGGGTGTTTAAAATTGCCCCTTGCTGGTTCCCATGGACAACGGTGGCAGGGTCTCCCTCCAACGACACACGAGTTGGCTGGAGTGTCCTGGCTACAATGCCGGGCTATTTCGATAACGGCACCAAGGACAAAACAAAAACAAAACCAGCTAAATAAAACATTGCTCCAATTGGGCCCTCAACCGATATTCCCTCCTTGCTAAACTCATCTCATCTTGTGAAGCCTGATGGGCAGGCTGCTGTAAACGCCCTCCTCAGCGCATCTTCTCTTCTTCGACCTTGCATAGAATTGTTAGCCCATCTGTTTTCAAAATCAAGTTAATACGTCTCTGTGTTAGGTTTAACTTTCAGTTGTGTTGCAGTCTACCTTTACTTTCATTTTTTTTCATAGTCCACCCATACCTTGACTATCTTTCAGGTAAAGAAGAAGTTCCTATATTAGGAGTTGGAAAGGAAACTGAAGTGGGCTTAAAAGAGGATTCAGAGGAGTCAATGGAAGAAGGAAATCAAGATTCTTCCAAACTTAGATGGCACAAGAGATTTGGATGATGAGCCTCTTGTAAATTTTCTAAGCCTCATAGTCCCATTTTCTGAAGTCTAGTCATGTTCCATTCTAAATCCACATGGCAACTCCATTTTTTCTCTTTTTTTTTTCTCCTTTTTTTTTTACGTCTTGCCATTGCACCATGTAATTGTTGCAGAACGCAGGGAAGCAAGCTGCTGGAAAAGCCACTTAAGACATCTAGCTCACTTGTTACAACTTGATGATGGCAGATCAGATTGCGATATTAGACAATGATATCACCATACCCACGGGGTACCATAAAATGGCGTTGGAAGGGGAATGGTGGATCTATAATTTGCTTTTGTGAAACTTTATGTGCAATCTGTGCGTTGGCAGCAATTCTTTTCCCCTCTAGGCAAACAGATTCTGTCAAATAAGCTACTGTCTTACTGTCTTTAACATAGCTAGCCTTTGACCGAAATCTCTGGCAGTTGACTATCAACAGGCCAGTTATTCAGTAAATATGATGTATGTTATTTGGGGCACCTCAGTTGCTTTGAGGTTGCCCAGGTTTTAATTGGAATCTAAGTTAATTTGATGTTTCAGTTGGCTTTGATACGTGAGTTGGCGCAAATACCCCGGGTATTGGAGTGCTGTAAATTTAGAGATGCAGCAAAATCCCAGTCCTTGTTCTATCGCTAGCTAATAAGCCTAGCAAAATGACACCGAGCAGCAGATGAGTTTTGATGTACTCGTGTCCAGAACATGGCAGAGGAGATTGAACAACTGTAGTCCTTTGAGTACATCACATTGACATTTCAGGGATAAGTTATTTCCGTGTTGCAACAGTAGCAACCGTGGAGGCTATCATTTTCATTATGGACAGTGATGGTGCCACATTTCTAGCCATTAGTAAGGCAGCAATGGCATAATTTTAGTCTGTGATAGTAATGCGGCCCAGACCTTATAATTAAACAATATATTCATCTCAAGCATTTTCCTAAATCAAGATCATTTTTTTTTCTCAACGTTATCAAGATGATTTCATTCAGTTTTCGTTCATTATTATTTAATTCATGATTTTTAGAATACAAATTTTGAGTTGGGAATTTTCATTTTATTATATCCAATCTAATATCAGGACTTTTGAAATATTTGCATTCGAAAATAGCCATGATCAATTATATTCATTGTGGTATGCGTGTGCACACACCTGTGAAAAAATAAGAATTTGTATCCAAATAAGGAAAAATATAGAGTAACTTTTATCTCAATTATGCCAACTCACTTAAACAAGACATGCAATTCAATCTGATAATACATCTAAGCTTGTCAATTTTAATATTAAAATTACTTTGCCCAATTTAGTTTATTCAATCCAATTAAATATTTTTAAGTATCACTATGCATTTTAAGCTCTAGATTATCATTGCATCATAAATTTAAATTTTATATAACTATAGCTGACCTAACTGGCATGACCATCGGGCCTAAATTTTTGTCTAAACTCTAGCTCAATCTGAACAAGCCAATATTAGGCCTTCCATATTCTTTCTTTTTTTCACTCATTTAGGCTTTAATTTAAATTAAATACTAATATATATATATATATATATATATATATATATATATATATATATAGAAAGAGAGAGAGAATGCGGAAGACGGATAGAATGTTATACCATTAAGGAAGAAAGAGAGAATTAGAGTTAAAAGAAAAATGAAAGAGCAAGTGCAAAGAAGAAAAGGAGAACAAAGAGAGCGCACGTGAGGGAGTGACGAAAGAAGAAAATGAATAAAAAAATGAAAAAGTTTTACTGCGCCATGCACGATGATTGATGTAATGTGTGTGGATGCATGCCAAAGTGAAAAAGATATTTTTGCTCTTAGTAAGTGCACGCATGCATCATGCGCTAATCGTCGGCATGGTATATAATTGCACCGCACTCGATGCACAAAGACTTTTCCTTCTTTTAGTTCTATTTTAAATAAAATTCTATTAGACCATCAGTAATCTCATGAATAACCCAATTGATCGGCCTAATGGAAGCCCAAGAGGGGGATGAGCAAAGATGAAGATGAGGACCTTGGCCTCAGCCACAAGGCCCCCAACCTTGTCTCGCCTTTTATTTTTATTTATTTTTTGGATAAGTTTTTGCATCATGCGTGGTGCAGAAAAGCGCATTGTGCACCAATGCATGCGCTAATCGGGCATGGTGTATGCAATCTGCACCGCACTCGATGCACAAAGACTTTTCCTTCTTTTAGTTTATTTTAAATGAAATTCTATTAGGCCATCATTAATCTCATAAATAACCCAACTGATCGGCCTGAATGGAAGCCCAAGAGGGGGATGAGCAAAGATGATGATGAGGACCTCGCAAGGCCCCTAACCTTATCTCGCCTTTTCTTTTCATTTATTTTTTGGATAAGTTTTACCTCGCGGTGCAGAACAAGCGCATTGTGTACGATGATTGGCTCGAATATGCGCACATGCTAAGAAAAAATATTTTTTCGTCTTTGGCATAATATGCGTATGCATCATACATAATCATCAGTACAGTACTCCTGCGGCATAGAACCGGTGCACAAAGATTTTTGATGAGAAATCCACCTAAAACTCTTTATCGTCGGAATCCATTCAATCATTGTTTATGCTGTCTAGGCCCACATACTCACGAACTAGGTGGTTGGTTTTCAATGAAATGAGATCTCATCCAAATTCTCATCTTGCCTAATAAATTTCTCGTATGTAAGGAAATATAAGATGCGTGTTTTTACTATCATGTACATCACCCTCACCGTTAAAAAGCAGCAGAGCAAGCAATCAACCCAATGAAAATGAGGCCCAATTAAGCTTGGTTCTCTCCTTAGACTTCTGAACTATGATCATCACCCACCCCTCGTTTGGGGAACTGTTCCTAGTTTCGTTTCAGTTATAAAACAGGGAAAAGAGTCAGTGAATGTGACCTCCAACACACGAGCTATCACCAGTTCTCTCTCGAAGATTTAAATTTTAAACAAGTTAATGCTAGCACTCAATCCGCCTCACATCACCGTTTCAAAAGCAAGGCAATCTGATGTAACGAGAGTCAGACAGCCGAGGCTCATGATGCTTCCTTTAAATGAACGTAAGAAAAGGAACCCACGGTGCCCACTAGCTCAAAGAGATCACAGGTCCCTGGAAGCCAAGAACGTGGCCTGTCGGAGTGATTACAGGGAACCGAAATGGCTGAGGAAGCGAGGTTTGGAAGGAACAAGATTAGCACTTGGCCACAACCACCCTCCCACCTTTGCAGGGGCCATTCAGAATACTGACAATTGACTACTCGTTGAGCTTTCTGACGTTACTCTGCGTTGTGTTTTACGTTACTTTTGGTAATAGATAATGATTCTTGTGAGGATAACTTGGTACATTTTTGTAAGATTTAAGTTAGCGGTTACTTTATGTGGGCCTTTTCATTGGATAATTTTTAAATCACGTGAGGATTGGACCATAGCTGGGGGAGCTTTGAGTGAAGGCATATTTTATCATTTGTAGTTTGGAATTAGAAAACTTAGTCACAGCTTTTAAGTGCTTGCGTTGCTTCGGCTGCACTGTTTCCGCTTCATCTAATACGCTATGCAGTCATCATTGTTTTTTATGCAAAATTAAGTTCCAATTCTCTTAAAGAAACAGCTTATGATATGATTAATAATTAAGTGGAGGGAAGAACATAAACAATTACATAAAACGCTGTATGCTTGATATTTAATACTTTGATAGTAACAGCGAAATCACCCAAGGCATTTTTAGTGTTTGCCGATTAATAAGTGATCATATGGGAACAATTATAATACTTACTTAACAAGTGACACGCATTTGTTGTCGCTTTTTTTTTTTCCCTCCTTTTTCCGTAGTTTAAGCGTCTGATGTAAAACTAAAAAGGATTAGGGCTTTAAGTGGAGGAGAAAATCGAAGACCATAGAAAAACACTAGGCATCTAAAACCGGTTCCTGAAGACCAGCCGTATAAGAACCAGTTCTGAGTTCAACTGCATTCAAAACGACTCAAGCGAATACGAGCTTTAATCAACCAGTCCCAATCCAGTTTCTAAAACAGTACCTACGTTCCAAACTGCATGGGAAATCCCCTAACGATTAACAAGTTCAAACTAAAAACAATGCTAAGAAACCAAAACACAAGATTCGAATGTTCAAATCATAAACAGAGATATCTAAATGTAAATAAGATCCTAACAAGCAAATAAACAGCTAAATATCCCTAAAGAAACAGCAAGACAACTAAGACAACCCGAAGGGCTGCCACGATCGCAGAAGATTTAGCAGCGGTCCCAGATGAGGCATGAGATCCTGGTGATGATGCCGGTTGGCCCGACCCTGAGCCCGGGCCCGAGCTCGAGCCTTGGCCGCCACCGCCCGGCTGGGGAGATGGTGGGAGCCCTGGGCCCGGGCTGACGATTTCTGGGTGCACCATGACACGCACGATCATCCTCTGCCCGGACTCACAGTGGCCACGACCGCCACTGATGAAGTAGAAGAATCCATAGCGGTCGAACTGGAACGTGGTATTGCCGTCGTCAAATTTGAAGAGTGGCTTTGAAGTGTCGCAGTGGTTGTACCCTTCGCTGTCCACCACGAGGACTGAGTCGTTCTCGTACTTGAAATCTATAAGGTTAAAGACGGACCATGAGTGCAATGGTTTACATATTTAATCATATTTCTATATGCTTTAACCCAGCTATTGAAATGCACTGCTAACGTAGCAGTCCTTCGTTATTAAACTGTGCTACTCGCATCAAATCTATAATATATATATATATTTTCGCCGCTTTAGTAAAGCAAAAAAGCTTACACAAGGAATCTCCGATATGGAACCGGTTTCTCGTGGCCCAGTCGTTGTAGGACTCCGACTCGTTTCCGGTGGGCAACGTCCAGCCCCTCAGTCCTCCAACGCGGAACTCATGAGCGGATGCAGTGCAGATAAGGAGCAGAGAAGTTGAGAAGAAGAAGATGAAGTTGAAACTAGTTGGTGACAGGGTAGCCATTGCTGGAGTCACCGAAGGAGAAGAAGAAACTGTGCTTCAGTATGGCTTGTAGGTTCTGATAAGAATAGCTGTGGGAAGGAGGAGGAATTAAGAAGCTAGAAGAACAAGTGTTTTAAAAGGAGGGGAGGAGGGAGTAGAGGCAGTTAAGTTAGTTACGTAGTTTTCATCCGTTGGATGAGAGGGAGTGGTAGGGGAGGAGAGGGGCGTACGTGCGTGTGGTGGCAGTTAAATTCTGCCAAGTGGCGTAATGTGATAAGTGTGGTAGATCATGCTTGAGCTTTTTAGATGGCTTAGTGGCGTTGAACAAGTCAGAGCTCGGTAACCGACCGGTTATTGCTAATGTGGGTGATGTTTTGATTTTGATTTCTTATTTTTGGCTGGGGATTAGTTGGATCAAACGTTATGCATGCATATATACTTGTGACCGTGTGAAAGATATAGACTTCTGATTGAACAAATCAGCTAACTAAAATCTGAACATGACCATCTGTTAAGCTTTATGCCATGCAAGATTTAAACGGACAGCTTGGATATATATCTATTGGTGTTGGTCGAAAAGGCTAGAGGTATAATTAATGCTTTGATCAAATAGAGGAGCAGGTCTGATATCTATCCTGCAGGATTAGATTGAAGTCTAGTTTGGTAACCCAAAGCTAACATAAGAGCCTTTGAGGCCCGGAAAAGATAATATAGCTGTTGATATTGATGTCTTGGAGAGGATCCTCTGCATCTTTGCACTATGTGGATTTTATGGGCACTGCTAAAAAACACTATACGTTGAATGATCAGTGATCGATCTCCTTCGTCTTAGATGCTGTGCTACCAGTCTACACTTCTGAATGGATCCATGAGGCTTCTACCCTATCTCTGAGTAAATGTCTCCAATGCAGACGTCTGAATTAAAACATCAACTGAATTTAAGGGTGTAAAAATTTTGAACTGGCAGCCCAAATTTCATTTCAATATTGCTGCCAGGCTTATTACTTTTATTTGAACCCTAATGCAGATGGTGATCAAATTAAAATTATCAATTTATGCCAAAAATGCTAACAAAATAAGATGATATTAGCCACAAAATACAAAAAAAAAAGACTAATTCATGGAATAATAATTTTTTTATGCCGCAAAATCTTGGGCAAGAGATTTGACTTATCACGCTGTAGTTTTTAGGAGTCCAACTTTATTAATAATTACTAATTAATAGTATTTGTCCAGTCTAACATCGTTATTTCTATGAAAATTGCAAAATAAGATTCTTCTATTATTATTAATTACCTTTTCTTGTGATACCTGTTAGTATTTTAATTTTGGATAAACCTAGCTTAACTGGAGTGAAACGGAGATAATGACTATTATTTTGAGCTTTCCATTCATCACGTGGTATTATTATGTTTGGATATGATTAATGTATAAAAAATATTAATCATTTCATTAGTAATATAAGTACTAAAATTTTTGATTTATTATAATTTATTATATTGTTAAATTCAATTTCAATAATAATTAAAAAATAATACAAAATTATATTCATGTGTGAGATTAACATATATCAATGATGCTAGTATGAATAACAAGAGTTTCTATGTACTTAAATTCTCAATTCATATTATTATATTATATTTAGAAAAGCAACAAAATATATCTTATACATCAATTTATTATTATCTATGTATTATTATATCACATTTAAAAAAAAACCATATATTTAAAAAAAAACACATATCAAACATTGTCCAGGTCTGTCTCAATGATGCTGATATAAATAATGAGAAATTTTGTGCAAAGAAACAAGATTTTTCATTAACATTTTTATATTACATTATATAAATAACTAAAAAAGAAAAACATATTTCTTATACATTGTGTAGGTTTCTACAACCCACTAGTTACTATGGTGGTGATGATAACTGTTGGAAAATATTTTTGATCTTTGCAAACTCTCCTTCCTAGAAATTGCTAGAAATTTAATCTAGAAATTTAAATGCATAAAGAAAATAAAATCATAAGAAGAAATAAACCGTGCCTGGACCGACACGTGTAAGAACTAGTTTTCGCCCCTTCGTGCAGGTTGTTGAAAATCTATCCCAAAGGTACAACGATATAGCTTGATCCGAACCTTCTACCATGAGCATAATCGCGTGGAGATGCAACCCAATGACTTATTCAGATGCCCAAAAAAAGATCAATAGTAACAATAAAAAAAATATAATAAAATTTCTTTCTTAACAAATTCAGACCTAATTCATCTAAACTCAATCCTAAATCCTTAGCCTATTTTTAGGCTTAGCCCAAAAAAGCTCCAAAGGCTTAGCCCATAATGGCCTCTTGATAGCCGTTAGCCACAAATTACGTCGAAAACGGCTCAATAATTGAATTGTTTTGGCTATTTATGACCGTTATGAATGTTGGCCCTCGCAACGTTCACGCAATGGGACTCACGTGTAGTTAGTGAACGTCCGTCAGCATTCTTTTTCCAACAATTCTTCATAAAAGTTTTAAATAAAAAAAATAAAATTATATAATATAAATTTTTAGGGCATCTTATACTGCACATAGGTGAGATGTCCTATGTACTTGAACCCGACTTAGTATTAATTGTATGCATCTGAAGCAACCATAGTGGATTAAACTTGAACTGGGTCTATGACTCAGACTTCTACTAATCACATGCACAGTATGGATCAATTAGGTTTAAGTTGTTAGTGCATATTAAAGGCCTTGCACTTAGTACCTTGATTTTTTATGAGAATTCCTTAAGGTTAGCCAAACGTCATGGCCTAATATGATGATTCTCATATAGGTGAATCCTCTAAGGGTATTTGTGACTAATACCCTATAGATAACCTACCTCGAATCCATTAAGAGTATAACTCAACCTTACACGGATTTACTTTGTTACTTTATAAGAGTACTCATCATAGGGATGTGATGAATTTTTTTTAAATTATGTTTTAACACGATCACTCAATCAGTTTCGTTTCTATCATATTGACCATCTTTCATGGGATCTCCAATCATAGAGGCTGGGTAACCACTGCTGGTCACCAAATAATGGGCTTAAGCCCTATCCCCTTCGATAATTCTAGGACTCTACTCCTAGATAATTCCTTGGTTAATTGATCTGCCAAATTCTTCTCAGATTTGATAAATTCTAAGGAGATAACATCATTTTTCTTATGTCATCTTATAGACTTATGAAAAAGTCGTATATGGCTTGGCAATGCTTGATGCTAAAGATAATGCCATGCATATAAAGATGTAACTAAAGAAGATCATAACCTCCAACTGGAACAAGATAAAATATGATGTAATCTCTCAATGACCACTATAAAATAACATATAAGCAGTTACTTAATTCACCTGAAAATGCCAAAGAGTTTGCAAGATGGATTTGTAAATGACATTGATGCCTTCGCATTTACAAAACACTTTTAGTCGTATTGAGAGCAGTGAGAATCACATGTATTTTAAAAATAGAAATCATAAGGGCATCACTTATAGTAATTTCAATCTGGTTACCAGTTAAAGATGGAAGACCTTGCCAGAGGGGAAAGTTCGCTATATTACCCAAGAATCTTTAGAATGTTCTAGATTTTCCCTAGCATAATCATAGTAAAATTGAGACCTTCCAAGAAAGAAGAAAGTACTGCCGATAGGCATGTGGAAGAAGGAACCTCCATGCCATGGAGTTTACAGTTGTTTGAACTTCCTCACCCAAAAACCACACAAAATTAAAGATATAGATTTAGCTGAGAGTACCAAATGGGGACATCTATGCACCAAAGTAAAGCAACTAGGAGTATAATTGAGCCGAGTCGAGTCGATATAGTGCTAAGCTCGAGCTCGACTCGACTCTAAAATTTGAAGCTCGAAACTCGACTCGAGCTCGATCAAGTTTTTTATGAGCTCGATGAAATACTCGATGTACTCGAGCTTGACTCGACTCAAATTTCTATATAAAAATTTAAAAAATATTTTTTAAGAACCTATTCTCAACAAAGCTCAACTCTAATCCTTCCTAAATGATTCTTTAATTCAAGAAGAAGAAAAGAAGGGATTTAGGGATTTTAAAGGTCAATTACCTTGTGTCCTTATCATATTCGTCATCGGAGGGAAGAAAATCTAACCGACGGATGATAGTCTATTTCCTGAACAAAGATTGCCAAAAAAAATTAGGATAAATTATCAGAGAGAATATAGATTAATTTCCAAGGTCTTATTGTGAGTTCTATCTGATTAAATCCAAGGGTGAATTCGGCTCCTTCCAACCTCCAATCCACCGCAAGTCCGTAACCTTCACAGTTCACACCAAATTTTTGAGCCAAACCTCCAAAGATAATCATTATCTTTAATGGAGATAGGGCTTAATGGAGATAGGGCTTACCAGTTAGGCAGTTACCGCTTAGAGATGAGCCCTATCCTCTCGCTGTTCATAGGGAGTTAGGACGAGAGATGGACGGTTTCGTTTTCCCTAATTTCCTCTAGGGCCCGCATTGAATAGCCGCTGAGAGCCTGAGATACGAACCGTTGGTCGATGGGGAAAACTGAGATGAACGACTGTTCGTTTTTCCTATTTTGAATTGCTTATGTAATTTTACTTTTTTATCCTTATAATTATAATAAGGTTTAAATTAGGAAATGAACCATCACTATCATAATTTAAATATGAGAGGTTGATACTCGGCTCGATAAAGCTCGCGAGCCTTTCGAGATGAGTATTTTAATACTCAACTTGGCTCGATAATTTACTCAAGTAGCTCGAGCTCGAGCTCGACTCGATAAGCAGCGAGTCGATTTCGAGTATTTTTCGAGTCGATTTTGAGCTACTTGTGAGTTGTCTCGATTCAGTTACACCCCTAAAAGCAACCATGAAAGAAAGCTGGATCAACATCTAGCAATTCTATTCATCTAAATTGTAGAATGATGATTTATGCAAAGTAAATTTCTCCTTTTTGACAAAGATATTTAAACATACCATATATTTATCTTATGTTCACCACCATCACAATATTCAATTTCTCCACAAATAATGTTTAAAAATAATTTCTTTTTGATGCAAACACCTATAGATATCATAGATTTCATACCAAACATCTGGCACTTGTTAATGCTAACACAATATTTAATTTCTGCACACATGACTAGGAAACTTTAGTAGCTTTGTTAGTAAGGACTACACAATGTCTAATATAGCTCAAAAGAATATAATGATGCTATAAGCAATTGGACATCAAATTGATCGTTGATCCAATTATTGATTTTGATGAATAAAAAAATCACATGAGTATATTTCTTGTGTTACTAATGATTTTGATTAAGTATTTCAGGAATTTAAATGATTAATTAATTAAAATCTGAGAAAAATTGAGTTTGACTCCATGTCTAGTGTCAAGTGTTAAGGTTCAGCATTTAGAGCCAACTTTAAAAGTCTAGGAGCTGACTCCGGAGCGTATCAACAGTTTGACACTTTTAGCATGCGGTAGAGCCGACTCCTACAGAGTCTGAAGCCGACTTCACCAGAAAGATAGAAAGTTTTCAATTCTGCATCGAGCTGAAGCTGACTTCTGTAGAGATTAGAGCCGACTCTACCAGTTATATAGAGAGTATATTTTTTGGGGCTTTAGTCGAGCCAGCTCTCGCATTCACTAGAGCCGACTCCCTCACAAAAAGGTATCGACCCTTCAAAAGTTCACGTTTTGCTCATCCCCTGTTAGACCGACTCCAGGTTTGCTAGAGCCGACTCTAACCTTTTAAGGGCGAACTCCAGAGGTGTCAGATATGACTCCAAACTCTAATATTTTTTCAACGAATTTTAACGACTCTTTTCTCTTTCGTGGTAAACTCATCTTCAAGCATTTCATTGTTTATTTTTCATCTAAAAGAGGATTTAGAGGAGATTATAAATAAGGGCCATGGGACCATTTTTTAAAAAAAGAAGAAGAGAGAAAATAAAAAGGAAAAAGCTCAAATTCGAAATCCTTTTTGTTCGAATATGAGATTAAGGAAATCCAAAGCATTTTTAGGCCAATCTTGAAGGATCTCTACCAAATCAAAAGGTGAAGAAGAGAGCCTTAGTTTTTCAAAAGCCTCTATATCAAAGCTTCAAACTCAACTTGAGAAAGATCATTTATGAGAAAAAGAAGAAAAAAATAAAAAGAAGAAAAGTTCAACGTCAGAAATTTTCTAATCAGGCTCTTCTATTTCTATTTTTATTATATTGTCTTATTTGCTCATTTGAGGAGCTTTATATATGTTGTATCCAATTTCTCTATTTCACTTGCTTATTCAATCATGGGATTGAATCAAGGGAAGCAGTTTGGCCTTATTAAAGCTAGAAGGCTTATGATAGGTTTTGTGCGGTGACCCTATAAATCATTGTGATTCCATTGTTAAAAAAATAAGTTTGAGTTGTGAGCTTGTAAAATAACTCTACTGTAATCAGGGTGATTATAGTATGGCCCAAGAGTTCCTTGAGAGTGATGTAGGTATAGCTAATACCGAATCACTATAAATTTCTTGTGTTTATTGTGCTTGTCTCTTTTTCTCTCTACTTATTCGTTATACTCTACTTAGCACTCTTAGCCTGCTCTTATTGCATTCTTTCTTATGTATTACTTTTAGAAATAGTTTTTAAGTTTTAAAATTTTTAAGAATCCAATTCAACCCTCCCTCTTGGGTTGCCATCTAGGCCAACACTGACATCTATCAATAAATAATGTGATGTCAATCAATGCTTCATTGCAAGCAACTGCAACAGCCTTAGGCTCATAAAAGCTCTCGAGGTCAAACTACAAATCAAAGATCCTAACTATGGATAAGTTAAAAGAAATATTGAATGAAGAGCCAATGTTTAAAACTTTCCCATGTGAGGAGCACATGATTGAAATTTCATCATTAAAACAAACTGTAATTGAAGATCTACCACTTGAGGACATTAGACACTACAAGGGAAAAAAATATTGCGACCCAAATGCGTCTCAATTGCGTCGCTAAACATGCTATTGCGACGCAATAGCGACGCAATGACGGCATTGCTCAGATGTCGCGCAATCTCCATTTATCGCAATTGCGTCGCATATGGACTCTCTGCGACGCAACAATGCGTCACAATATTGCGACGCATCCAAATATATCGCTAAATTTAAAACTAATTTTTAATATTTAAAATTATTATTAAATATTGCGACACATTCAATTGCGTCGCAATATTGCGACGTATTTAGTTGCATCGTAATATTTAATAATAATATTTTTGATATAATAGCGACGCAATTTGAGTCGCTAATGCATCGCAAGAAATTTTTTTAAAATATTACGATGCAAGGTCATTGCGTCGCAATATTTAATAATAATATTTTAGATATAATAGCGACACAATTTGAGTCGCTAATGCGTCGCTAATAATTTTTTTTTAAAATTATTGTGACGCTAGGTCATTGCATCGCAATATTTAATAAAAATATTTTAAAAATTAGCAATGCAATTTCAGTCGCTAATGCATCGCTAATTAAATTATTTAAAATAAAATATTAAAAATTAAAACGGTTAATACAATTTCGTTACATTTAAATATTGATCGAAACATTCTTCACTCATATTGATCCAAACAATAATCATTCAATTTTCAAAAATAATTAATATATTAAAATTTTGAAGTTTTCATGTACAACATATAAAAAAAAAAAATACATCAAGAATCTGAGCGATCACGTGGAGGCTGGAGACCCTGCGACAAGCGGCTAACCATATCCTGCAAATGATGCATCTGATCTCGCACGTCTGCAAGCTCCTGATCCCGGCCTCGCATACGCTGCTCGAACTCGTGCTCACCTCCTGCCGAACCTCCTCCGTAATAGATCTCCGAATGTCGTCTAAACGCTCGGCAGGAATATCACCAGAAAATCGCGAGCTGGAGGCCTGATGGGGAAAATATGAAGAAGCTCTAGTGCCCAGACCATAGACCCTGCGGTCTCGCGGCTGGGCACCAACAGCCTCCAAAAACACACGCCGACTCTCCTCTGCTGAGAGTTCGACGAGGCGTCTCCCCATCAGTGGAGTCGACCTGCGATGCCTGGGAGCAAAGCTCCTCGACTCGTGTCTTTGAATTATAAAATCAACAATAAATGAGTTAATAAATTTCTTAAAATAAAATTTTAGAAATTAAATAGATACTACATAAAGCTAATTTCTTACCGCAACCTCCCGTGATCGCGGTCGACCCAGGAACCGTCCCTCCTTGTGTGTGTCGCCCTGAATAGACGAAACTCACCAGGATCTCCGCCCTCCTGCTCAGACTATAACAATAAAAAAATTGATATTAATAAAATATTTGTAAATAACTAAATTAGTAATTACATTATTTATGTTTTCTTACCATACGCGTCTGTGCTCCTGAATCGAAATGGAGCCCAAGTATGGCAGGAGAGACCCGTGCCAGGACCGCCCTTCTCGGATCGACGATTCGTGCTGGCTGATGCGGACCTCCTGCGCCAGCCATCGGACTGCCAGGCCTACTGCCACTCGTGCCAAATACCCTCTGGCACATGCGCAGGATGCTGACCCGATGACCTCCAACGATGAAGCATGTCGGAGTATCGGCGTCCCGTAAGAGCCTCCCATGCTGCCCTAATGGCATCATGGCCGGCAGGGTCCCACGTAAACTTTTTCTGTATTAAAATAAATAGTTATTTTTAGAATTTATTAAGATTAAAAAATTTTATATTTAAATTGTATTTAATAAGTTTACCTGAAACTCAAAAAAATAAAACTCCCTCGTGGCTGCAGATACGTGGCGCCAATCGTAGCCACTGGGATCTGCACGCCTCTGAAATACGGAGCTGATGTGGCTGGATACATGATGCTGCTCAATAAATCTATTAAAAAAATGCATGTTTATAAGTAATTGACTTAAAAATATAACATATATTTTAAATTAGTATATACTTACAGCCCATGAGCATCCAGTCGAAGTACGGTGCGGCCGATGGTGGAAGAACTCTCGGAGGTATGTGCCGATCGGCTGGATGATAATACCAATGCAGGATCACCGCGACTGCTGGAGAGATCGAAGGCTGTGCGATGTGTGGAGATCCGAACTCTCCATCTCCAAAGCTCATGTGATCTGATGCAGCAGGGCTACGTCCCTGCTCACTCCGTATGTCGTCGGTAGATCTACCTCCCCGTCATACTGAAAATACTAAAGATTCATGAAATTAAATTACGATTAATGATTGACTATGTAAAAATTTAATACTTATAAAATAAAGTTGAATTTAAAAAAACCTCTATATTTAATCGGTGTCATTTGTTTCGTGAAATGTTGGTTCAACATCCGATGTCGTATCGGACAATAAAAGAAATGAAAAGCTACGACTGTAATTTTAAAATTACCTAATCTAAAGAGTTATGGTTAATGAGCTAAATTAGTTGACCTAAATAGTTAAGCTAATTCAGCTCGACCTATCTAAAGAGTTTTGATTGATGATCTAAAGAGACAAGGTTGATGGTCTAAAATCATCTTACTTGAGAAGTTAAAACTGATAAGCTAAATTAATTGACCTAAATAGCTACGATTTATGAGTTTAATCAGTTGATTTAAAAAGAGTCATGATTGATGAGCTAAATCAGTCTATCCAAAGAGCTACGACTAATGACATAAATTAATTAATTTATAACTAATATAATAAAAATTAGATTAGTAGTCATATTATTTTAATATTTGTCATCAAATTATTTAAAAATATTTTAAAAACAATAAAATATAATAGAATCTAAATTTTTTGTGTTAATTTTTTTTCATGAATGTTAAATTTTTTTTTAAGGGCCGGGGGGTGGGGAAAACCCCCCTAGCTGTTACTTTTTTTTAAAAAAATTAAGTTGCCCATGTTTTAAAAATATATTTATATTTTTTATATTTGTCATCAAATTATTTGAAAATATTTTTAAAATAAAAAATATGATAGAATCTAAATTTTTTTGTTAATTTTTATGAGTGTTAATTTTTTTTTTAATTGAAGGGGCCAGGGGTGGGGAAAAGCCCCCTAGCTATTACTTTTTTTTTTTTGGTCTGGCCACCGTGGCCAGGCCAAGGCCGGCACGGCAGCGGCCGTGGCCGGAGAAGACGAACGGGAGGGGGGGTAGGGAAAACGGTCCCCCCATAACTATTTTTTTTTTGGTGGCCTGGCCACCGTGGCCAGGCCACGGACGGCCGCGACAGCGGCCGTGGCCGGAGAAGACGCCGTGGCTGGCCGTAGAAGACTAAGGGGGGGTGGGAAACCCCCCCCCCAAAACTGTAATTTTTTTTTGGTGGCCTGGCCAAGTCGGCCATGGCAGCAGCCGTGGCCGGAGAAGACGAACGGGAAGGGGGGTGGGGAAAACCCCCCATAACTATTTTTTTCTGGTGGCCTGGCCACCGTGGCTAGGCCATGGCCGGCCACGGCAGCCGCCGTGGCCGGAGAAGACGGCCACAGCCATGGCCGTGGCCGTAGAAGATGAAGGGGGGGTGGGAAACCCCCCCCCAAACTGTAATTTTTTTTGGTGGCCTGGCCACGTGGCCAGGCCACGACGGCGGCCGTGGCCGGAGAAGACGAACGGGAGGGGGGGTTTCCCCCCCCCCCATTAATTTTTTTTTTCGGTGGCCAGGCCACCGTGGCCAGGCCACGACCGGCCATGGCAGCGGCCGTGGCCGGAGAAGACGGCCACGACAACGGCCGTGGTCAGAAAGACGGCCACGGCCGTGGCCGTAGAAGACGAAGGGGGTGGGGAAAACCCCCCCAAACTTTAATTTTTTTTTGGTGGCCTGGCCACCGTGGCCAGGCCACGGCCGGCCAGGCCACGGCCAGCCACGTAGCGGCGTGGCCGGAGAAGATGAACGGGAGGGGGTGGGGAAAACCCCCCTATTAATAATTTTTTTTTTTCGGTGGCCTGCCAGGCCACGGCCGGCCACGATAGCGGCCGTGGCCGGAGAAGACGAAGGGGGGTGGGGAAACCCCCCCCCCCACTTTAATTTTTTTTTTTGGGTGGCCTGGCCCCTGTGGCCAGGCCATGGCAGGCCACGGCAGCGGCCGTGGCAGGAGAAGACGGCCATGGCAGTAGCCATGGATGGAGATGACGGCCACGGCCGTGGCCGGAGAAGACGAAGGGGGGTGGGGAAACCCCCCCCCCCCCCACCCCGAAAATGTAAATTTTTTTTGGGTGGCCTGGCGGCAACGGCCGTGGTCGTGGCCGGAACCTGTTTTTTTTTAAAAAATAATTTAGGAGGGGGGGGCTTACCTCGGTCGCGGGGACGCCGCCGGAGTGGGGGAAGCTTCCGTGGGGGAGATGACGGGGGGAGCCGGAGGAGCGGACGGACGGTGGCAGCTAGGGTAGGAATAGGAAGAAGAAGAGAAGGGAAAGGGGGGGGGGGGGCGGCCCGACCAAGCGTTAAATAGTGGTGATTAGCGACGCAATTTATGCATCGCTAATCACTAGCTATTTTTTTTAAAATTTTATTATGGATTAGCGATGCAACACTGCGTCGCTAATCCATCGCTAATTTAGCTTTTTTATTATTTATGCAAATTTAGCGACGCAACTAATTGCGTCGTTAATGAGTCACTAAGTTGGCACCAATATTCGTGGAAAAATAATTTTTATTTTCTAGGAATTGCATCGCAATATTTTTTAAATATTTATAACTTAAAAATTATATTTTCTGAAAATAATTACGATGCAAATATTGCATCGCAATATTTTTTTTAAATTTTAATTACATTTATTTTTCTAAAAATATTGCGATGCAATATATGCATCGCAATATTAAAAATTATTTTCTCCAAAAAAATTTTTTTATTATCTAGGAAACTGCGTCGCTAATGCGTCACAATATTTTTTTAATACTTATAACTGATAAAATTATATTTTCTAAAAATAATTGTGATGCATATATTGCGTCGCAATATTTTTTTTAATTTTTTTTATTATATTTATTTTTCTTAAAATTTATTGTAACGCAATAAATGCGTCGCAATATTAAAAATTATTTTCTCTGCGAAAAATTATTTTTATTTTCTAGGTAATTGCATTGCAAATGCATCGCAAATGCATCGTAATTTTTAAAATATTTATATAGATAAAATTTATATTTTCCAAAAAATTGCATCGCAAATGCGTCACAATATTTTTTAAATATTTATAACTGATAAAATTTATATTTTCTAAAATAATTGTGACGCAAATAATGTGTCGCAATGTTTTTTTAATTTTTAATTACATTTATTTTCTAAAAAACATTGCGACGCAATACATGCGTCGCAATATTAAAAATTATTTTCTCCAAAAAATTATTTTTTAGGAAACTGCATCGCTAATGCGTTGCAATATTTTTTTAATAATTATAATTGATAAAAATTATATTTTCTGAAAATAATTGCGATGCACATATTGCGTCGCAATGTTTTTTTTTATTTTTTTATTACTATTATTTTTCTTAAAAATATTGCGATGCAATAAATGCGTGGCAATATTAAAAATTGTTTATCTGGGAAAATTATTTTTTTTTCTTAAAATTGCATCGATCGATCGGACCGATCGGCGACGATCCGACGGTTGCCATCGATCCAAGCCATGATCCCGCCAGGTCACGATCGATCCCGGACCGTTGCGATCGGTCCAAGATCGCTAACGATCCGACGGTTGTGATCGATCCAAGTCCTGATCCCGATCGGCCATAATCGATCTCGGACCATGGCGATTGTTTTGATCGCCAATGATCGGACGGTTGCGATTGATCGAAGCCATGATCCCAATCGGCCACGATCGATCTCGGACCGTGGCGATCGGTCTGATCGGCGATGATCTGACGGTTGCCATCGATCCAAGCCGTGATCCCGCCAGGCCATGACCGATCCTAGACCGTTGCAATCAGTCCGAGATCGCTGACGATCCGATGGTTGCGATCGATCCAAGCTCTGATCCCGATCGGCCATGACCGATCTCGGACCGTGGCGATCGGTCCGATCACCGATGATCCGACGGTTGCGATCGATCGAAGCCGTGATCCCGATCGGCCACGATCGATCTCGGACTGTGGCGATCGGTCTGATCACCGACGATCCGATGGTTGTGATCGATCCAGGCCGTGATCCCGATCAGCCATGACCGATCTCGGATGGTGGCGATCTGTCCGATCGGCGACGATCCGACGGTTACGATCGATCCAATCCCTGATCCCGATCGGCCACGACCGATCTCGAACCGTGGCGATCGATCCGATCACCGATGATCCGATAGTTGCGATCGATCCAAGCCTTGATCCCGATCGGCCACGACCGATCTCGGACCGTGGCGATCAGTCCAATCGGCAATGATCCGACGGTTGCGATCGATCCAAGCCGTGATCCCAATCGTCCACGACCGATCTCGGACCATGGCGATCGGTCCAATCGGTGACGATTCGACGGTTGCGATCGATCTAAGTTGTGATCCCGATCGGCCACGACCGATCCCGGACCGTTGCAATTGGTTCGAGATCGCCGACGATCCGATGGTTGCGATCGATCCAAGTCCTGATCCCGATCGGCCACGACCGATCTCGGACTATGGCGATCGGTCCGATCGCCGACGATCCGACAGATGCGATCGATCCAAGCCCTGATCGATCCCGGTCGGCGATGAACGATCTCGGATCGTCGCGATCTATCCGATCAGCGATGATCTGATGGTTGCGATGATCCAAGCCATGATCCCGATCGGCCACGACCGATCCCGGACCGTTGCAATCGGTCCGAGATCGTTGAAGATCCGACGATTGCGATCGATCCAAGTCCTGATCCTGATCGGCCACGACCGATCTCGGACCATGGCAATTAGTCCGATCACCGACAATCCAACGGTTGCGATCGATCCAAGCCATGATCCGATCGGCCATGACCGATCTCGGACCGTGGCGATCGGTACGATCGGCGGCGATCCGACGGTTGCGATTGATCGAAGCCATGATCCCGATCGGCCACGACCGATCTCAGACCATGGCGATCTATCCGATCTGCGATGATCCGACATTGCGATTGATCAAAGCCCTGATCCCGATCGACTATGACCGATCTCGGACCATGGCGATCGGTTCGATAGCCAACGATCCGACGGTTGCGATCAATCCAAGCCGTGATCTCGATCGGCCACGACCGATCTCGACCGTGGCGATCGGTCCAATCGGCGACGATCCAACGGTTGTGATCGATTCAAGCTATGATCCCGATCGTCCACAACCGATCTCGGACCGTGGCGATGGTCCAATCGGCAATGATCCACGGTTGCGATCGATCCAAGCTGTGATCCCAATCGGCTATGATCGATCCCAGACCATTGCAATCGGTCGAGATCGCCGATGATCCGACGGTTGCGATCGATGCAAGTCTGATCCTGATTGGCCATGACCGATCTCAGACCGTGGCGATCGGTCCGATCGCCGATGATCTGACGTTGCGATCGATCCAAGCCATGATTTTGATCGGCCACGACCAATCTCGAACCGTGGCGATCAGTCCAATCGATGACGATCTGATGGTTGCGATCAATCCAAGCCCTGATCCCGATCGTCCACGACGATCTCGGACTGTGGCGATCGGATTGATCGGTGACGATCCGATGGTTGCCATCAATTCAAGCCCTAATCCCGATCGGCCACGATCGATCTCGGACCGCGGCGATCGATCCGATCGGCGACAATCCGACGGTTGCGATCGATCCAAGCCCTGATCCCGATCGGCCACGACCGATCTCGAACCGATCGCTATTTAACATAATTAATTTTTTAAAAAAATTGCGACGTAAAGTGTTGCATCGCAATTTTTTAATATGATAATTATATTATATAAAAATTAATTTTATTTAAAATTATTGGACACAACAGTGCGTTGCTAAATTAAAACATAATTTTTCTAATTTTCTATTTATTGTGTCGCTAATGCGTCACTATTTAACATAATTAATTTTTTTAAAAATATGCGACGCACTGAGTTGCGTCGCAATATTTTTTTCTCATAATTATATTTTATAAAAATTTATTTTATTTAAAATAATTGTGACGCAATTTTTGCGTCGCTAAATTAAAAATAATTTTTCTAATTTTCTATTTATTGCGTCGCTAATGCGTCGCTATTTAATATAAATAAATTTTTAAAAATATTACGATGCACTGAGTTGCGTCGCAATTATTTTTTTTCATATTTATACTTTCTAAAAATTAATTTTATTTAAAATAATTGCGACGCAGTTAGTGCGTCGCTAAATAAAAATAATTTTTCTAATTTTCTGCTTTATTGCGTCACTAATGCTTCGCTATTTAACATATTTAATTTTTTTAAAAAACATTGCGTCGCACTGAGTTGTGTCACAATATTTTTTTTCATATTTATATTTTATAAAAATTAATTTTATTTAAATTATTTGCGATGCAATTGATGCGTCACTAATAAAAAATAATTTTTCTAATTTTCTGATTTATTGTGTCGCTAATGTGTCGCTATTTAACATATTTAATTATTTTAAAAACATTGTGATGCACTAAGTTGCGTCGCAATATTTTTTTTCCCATATTTATATTTTATAAAAAATTAATTTAAAAATATTGCGACGCATTATTTGCGTCGCTAAATAAAAAATTATTTTTTTTTGATTTTCTGATTTATTGAGTCGCTAATGCGTCGCTAATTGCGTCGCAATGTTTTGTTATCACGGGGGCATCGCAAAGTGGTCGCAATTTAGCGATACAATGATGTGTCGCTAAATTTACGTCGCTATTTTAATATTTTCTTGTAGTGAGAAAGAATTGTTTGTCTTGCACTCAAAAGGCAGGAAATCAAAGTAATAATGATCCACACACAGAGATGCAGAGCTAGATCAGGCCACTGGCAATGATGGAGATTGAGCAATATGAACATCCATTCTATATTGATTGGCTGGATTCAATGAAGATTTCAATCAAACAAATAATCCACAGCTTGTTTGTTCTCAACCAATAACCAAAAAAACCAGTCAACACTGAAATTGCAAAAAAATTTATATGAGTCAACCTCATTTTCATCCAAAATAGATAAAAAAATGCAAACGAACTACTTATTTTCAAATGGATTTTTGACTCCACAAAAGTGCACTTGCAGATAACCTTATCTTTATCCTAATAGATAAAACATTTTATGAAATCAGTAATTTCTATACATGAGTATCATAATTTTTCAGCTTTCCATATTTTACTCGATATTTCTTGTGGTGTGAATTCACTGTACACCATGCAGATCTCTAGCTATATCAAGGCTCTGCATGTGAGAGGAGATATTGTTGATACATTGATGTAGGATTCTAGGGTTAGGGCTGCCTGTATGCAATGGTAGACCTTAAGTATTAGGTTTATGGAGGATATTCTTTCCTGTTATTCAAAATCTAAGATTAGGAAGTTAATAAGAAAATTTGAAATTTAGGGCACTAGCGTTTAAAAAAAAATCTGTTTAGGGTGCCTAATATATAGGTGAACGAACCAACTAACAATCTGGAGCTATCTTACAAATTACATAAAATAATGCATTCAAACTATATATCCAGCAATGGATTTTTTTATTATTTTATTTTATTTTTAAAAATAAAATAGAGAGGTAATTTTAGACCCTTGATGATATATATCAGAGAGAACTTCGCACATCAAAACATTAGACTAATGTAGCAAATAAATATTAATAAAACTGCCTAATAGAACTGATATATATTAATAATTAGGTATTACAAGCAGCAAAAATTTAATAGGACAAGACGTAAAGAGAACAATACCGATAGGGAAAGAAAAATGATGAACATGGAAATAGAGAGATCTAGTAAAACTAGTCCTTAGCTGTTGAAAAATATTTTTGATCTTTGCAAACTCTTCTTCCTAGAAATTGCTAGAAATTTAATCTAAAAATTTAAATGCATAAAGAAAATAAAATCATAAGAAGAAATGAAGCGTGTTTGGACCGAGGCATATTAGACACCATCCTAAGGACTAGTTTTCGTCCCTTCGTGTATGTTGTTAACGATCTGTCCCCAAGGTATGACCAGCTCGATCCGAACCTCTTATCATGAGCATGATTGTGTGGAGGTGCAACCACTCCTTTAGATGCCAAAAAAAAGATCAACAGTAATAATAAAAAAAAATATAATAAAGAATTTTTTCCTTTTCGAGCATATTCAGGCCTAATTCATCCCAAACTCAATCCTGAATCCTTAGCTTATTATAGGCTTAATAGCCTAATAGTTGTTAGCCCAAAATTATATCGAAAATAGCTCAATAATTGAATTCTTTGAACACCGTTATGAACGTTAGCCCTCGTTCATGCAATGCTCACCTTGCGTCACTCACGCGAGCGAAAGTGAGTTAATGAACGTCAGCGAGCATTCCCCCACATAAGCGAAACGCTTTCGTGAGTTAGTGAACATCTGCGAGCGTTCCCAGCCCCTTTTTTTATTCAAACTTTTTCAAACAATGATGCTATTATTATCATTATTATTAACCTTTTTTATTATGATAGTTGTTAATAACAATTTAAGTTTTATTATAAGAACTCAACAAATAATATCTATAATTTCTATTATAATAGAAAAGAATAAGATAAAAATATGCTTTGGTCCTCAAACTTTCACTTAAAATTCTTCACACTTAATAACAATTATTATAGTTTAATATGCTTTGATCCTCAAACTTTCACTTAATAACAATGGTTATAGTTTAATCTCTCGTGCTTTATGGATATTGCATTCTTGATACCACATTATATAAGATTAATTAAAATTGATAAAATAGTTAGCATACATAAGATAATTTATGTGCATATGTCAAAGTGATACATCAGTTATTTTATTATTTATATAGAATGCAATATTTTTTATATACGAGGAGTTAATATTAAACAACTGATTGAAATGAATTTTGAGCGAAAGTTTGAGGACTTAAAACATAAAGTATATGTTGGTCAAATAATAATAATATATAATAAAAATAATAGTGGAGCAGCTGATCCGTTGCGGAAGGGGTGCAAGAATACAATGAACCCACAGTGGGTCCGTTACGGAAGGGCCGCAAGAATGCAATGAACCCGCATGAGTCTTGCTTCATCGATCTTGACGAGGTCACGAGCCTCACGATGCAATTGCAACGTCTGAGCATCGCCTCGTGCTGGCAGAAAAGGCCCCACGCCTGCTCATCATGGACGGTCAGTCGTCGTCTAACCTCTAATTTTAGCCCACCATTTATGATGGCCTCTTTACCTTCTCTCTTGCCTCTAATGAAACCCCTCTGGCGAGAGGGCTGTTTTAGGAGCGGATTTAAAGGATGCCAGCCCATGACCGTAACTAATTCCGGATGGAATCTCTCCCTCCCCTCTCCACGGGCACCGCCCACCTGCGACGAAAACAGAGTCAGTTGCATTCTTTTAGCACGCTGGCCAGGACCACTACTTGACCGGCTCCGGCCGGTCGTTCTCATTGGAAAAATGGCTCCAGTCTCTCGTCGAGCTAGGCCTCTATACACCGTCGTTTCAATTGTACAGGAGCTCCAGCCTCTCATCAAATCGCCTATATAACCAGGCCTCTATCTCTATAGTTTCATGCGCTAGCTTGTCTATTTAGCTTTCTTCAATTCTTTGTTGTCTTTCTTTTTCTGCTCAGTTTGCACACTATGATCGATATTGTTTTTTAGGCTTTTATTCAGCAGATCATAATTTGGTTTTATGTAGTTTTAGCAAATTCTTTGTTGAACATGAGTTTTTGTTTGCTTGCATCTTTGTATTTCGATGTTTGAACATTAAAAAGGAGAAAATTTTCATTTTTGACAAAATGCTTGTAAGTTCTTCAAAATAACCAGTTTCGCTTTTATCTCCCTAGATCAGCCAACATCAACGTGGACAGAGGGATGTTTTCAGCATAAGAAACATATATATATATAGGGTAATATTTATACTTCAAAGCGTTGAAGGTTTTTTTTTTTTTTTTTTAATAAAATGGTTGATAGCATCTCATTAGGACGTTCTCTCGTGCATTTCAAAACATATTTTCTTTTTATTAATTTTTGTTCGCATCTACTTTGACTAATCTACATGAGCAGAAAGAGGGAAGTTTCAATATGGACAAATGGTTGCATACCCTTTTTTGATTATATATTTCCTCAAAACTAATTTTTTCCGTAATCTTTCTCTATTTCCCTTTTTCTGTTTTGGAAATTAGAAGTTGTTATAATGGTATGCCTTCACGTTTTTTCTTTTTTTCTTTTTTCGTTTTAGACTTTACGTTGAGAAGTAAGTAATGGCAAGGGAGTTTTTTTTCCACCATTCATAACGTAAACGCATGCTTCTATTTGTGGACTAATTCCATTCATATTTATTAACATCCATAAATTTGCACATGCGTACCAATCAAATAAATAGTTCGCATTAGTAGAATAAATGTGCGCATCAAAATAACACGAAACTTCGACTTTTCCTTTTTTTTTTTTTTTTTTAAACCGTTGATTTTAAAAAACCGTTGATTTTCCCTCTTTTTTTTTTAAAAAAAAGAAGACCACTGATTGATGTCCATAATTCTCCCCTTTTTAAGGCGATGGATAAGGATAGGATGTGTTTGTTTGATGATCTTCATACATTGAACTGATGGCTGATTAAACCGTGATTTTCCCTCCTTTTTTTTTTAAAAAAAAGACCACTGATTGATCTCCATAATTCTCCCCTTTTTAAGGCGATGGATAAGGATAGGATGTGTTTGTTTGATGATCTTCATACATTGAACTGATGGCTGAATAAACTAATGACATTTAATGCCTTTGATGCCAACATTTACTTCAGTTGGTGTTATATATTCCACATACATGCATGCATGCCATTTCCTGATCCTGGACTCAGAAGTTGATGCTTCAAACACCTATAGTTTATGTTGGTATTTACTCTCACAGGGAGCGAAGGGTGGATCCCTAGATGGAAGAGATGACAGAAGAGAGAGAGCACAACCCTACATTGGCGAAAGAAAGAGGTTCGCTCTTGGGGGGAGTGTGCTCTCTCCTCTTTCTGTCATCATGATCTCTAGGGTTTGCCTCTTCTCTTTCGAAGCCCACGTTTCCTGTGTTGTGTTAACTCTTTCAGTCGCCAGCAAGTATCCGAGCAAGGTGAGCCTCTCAGAAGATCTGGCTTTATTTTATTTAACATCCAGAGTTAAAAATCCATGCTACGAAATAACGTTTGAATTATGATAGGGCTCAATAGACCTTCCTGGCTGTTGCAGTGGGCTGCTGGATCTAGCTGAATCAAAATTTCACATCCTATCCTTCTATTTGGACTAGTCCTGGGCTCATGGAAACGTAGTCTCCATGGTGATGGTTCCATGTGTATACGACTCGATAAAAACATTTCCACCTTGATATATATATGTATATATTCCTTCAAAGCAAGAACAGTATTAGGCATGCTAAATTTTTTAAGCCTGATGTGAAGATAGAACTAGTCAAAGAAGGATACATCTTTCTTGGAGGGGAAAGCCGGATAAATATGTACAGTGGAGAGATGGAGTTAGTGGTGCAGTTTTAGCAGTGTTGATTTAAATATGTTGTACTGGGTTTATTTTTCAAAGTAAATGTGTCTTGTAGCAATTTTCTTCTCTCTAATGGCTTTTGCATTCTTAAATTATCTTAGCGGCAGATAAGCATATCATTTCTTGAAAGTTTAATTTTCATTTTTTCATCCTTTTTTTTCCTATGCACTCTAATATATCATAAATATAAAATAACTAGAAACTGCAAAAATTGCGAGTACTACACATATATAGTTTTGTTTATGTTTGGCTGTGTCAGCCTTAACATAGAGTCATCTGATACTTTTTCTATGTTAAGTTTTAGCGAAGAATTGGAAACTTAATGCTGCTATAGGGAAGCGTCACAACAACATCCGCCATCTGTGTGTATGTGTGTGTGTGTGTGTGTGTGTGTGTGCGCGTGTGGTAAAGGCAGGAGATGATAAGGATCTAATTAAGAAGTATTGCTGCCATAAGGAAGGGCACTAGCTAGCGTTTCTTGCCTTAATAAAAACACACACACAGAGGGAGAGAGAGAGCAGTTAATTTGTAATTAATGTAAGAGTTGTTATATTTTTATGTAAGTTAAATGAGTCAAGAATTCTAAAAGTTATCTACAAAAATTAAGAATCTCTTAGAAAATCTAAGAATCATTTCGATATTCAAAGAGAATTACTATATATTTATGAGGGTAGACCAAAATTCACCTTCATATTGAGTTTAAACAGTGTAAAGACTTTTATGAAATGATAATATAAATAATTTTTAGTATTTTTTCTTGAGCATTATCAAAGTGCTACCAAAAATTTCCAATAAGCCTATCATCTGCCTTCAATTTTGATTCTGAAAGCAAAAGGAGATGGATGCGTTTTTTTGGCTCCAATTGCCTCCAACACTCAAACCAAAGAGAGATGGATGCCTATCTTTCCTTCTCTGATCGAGTATCACTTATGCCCAGTAGGCTAAAGAAAAGCGTAGCTTGATCCCAGCAAACGCTACTAAAACAATACGAAGCGAAGGAAAAAATATTCTGCACAATGGATAAAGAAGCCATATGAAAACCTAGAAAAAGCAATTATTCATCCTTTTACGTATAGCTGATACAACAGAAGAGTAGTGCCATACCCCCGTTTCTTAAATATTGGGGTTTTATTACAGATGATTTATATCATGGTTAGAACATATGCCAGCATTGCGAAACCAAGTGAACGAACTGTGATAGAGAGGGGAAGGCTACCTTTATCCTTTCGAATAAAAGAGCTTCATAGATGGGCAAATGAATGGCTACCACCAGCCCACAAAGAAGAAATTGAATGAATAATGTCTCAAGAACCATAGTTTCACCATTTGCCACCAGCTTTTTGAGCCCACCCACCAAGCAGAACAGGTTTAGCAATGCAACTGCTGCTATGATAACAAACATCGAGGATGATGATCCGAATTCCATAGCCTCCTGCTCATACCTTTCTGAAGCATCACGATCAGACACCTTTGCTGTGATGGCGAACCCAATCTTAGCCATCCCTAAAAACTTTAGAAGGGTAGCAATGGTGCCATAAAGGTACGAGGAAGTCCTCTTCAATATCCACATCCTTTGAGAATTCCACCATCCAATTAATGTGCTACCACACTGCAGTGATTCGACCAGCCCATACACATGTTTGCCAATGATGACATAGGCAAAGAGCATGAACCATGGGCTAGTGATCTAATTTTAACATCAGGAGGATATTCGTGTTAGGATTTGCTCAGACAAGTGTGCTAGAAAGACAAATAAAAGAGGTGTGTATCCATACCTTTGGGAACAAGGAGATGCCCTTGAGGAGGCAAAGGGAGGGAATCACAAGGTAATAGAGGGTAGGGAATGAGTTTGGAGCCCACAAACCAAAAAGGCAATAACACATTTGAAGTCCAAGCTTGATTTTGCCACGGCCAAGTATGAGGGGGCAGTCCTTGGAAAGAAAGATTTGGAAATGCCCCTCGCTCCATCTTTTGTCTGCACCAGCGCTTGTTCAAGCGTTGCGGGAGCAACGCCAAAGAAGGCACTTATTGGAGGATTGATGTAGACGAACTTCCACCCCCTACATTGAATTAATAGGCCTGTGATAACATCCTCCACAGCACAGCCATACTTTAGCCCCATCTGCATGAAACCACATGTGAATAAGACACGCATGCAGACAGAGATAGATATACACACGAGTGTTGTGAGAGAGAGACCTCATGTCCCCACTGAGTGTTGTTCTCATAGGTGCAGGTGATAAGAGACTTTGCCCTCTCTTCCAATGTGGAAGCAATTCTTGTCGTTTTCCTTTCAGTGCCTCTTTTCCAGTCTTCCTTGTAGTCCTTGCTATACTTCCTCCCACAAAGGATCTCTCTTCTGTGGAAGCATCCAGTGCCAATATACAGAGGCCCTCCCCAGCTATCAAAGCCAGGGAGCTCCACCTTAAGAGCCATTCAAAATGATCTTTTCATTAGCTCCTTATATGATAACAGAATCCATAGTAATTAGTTGATTGGTTTTATCCTCCATACTAGATATAGCTGTGATGCCTGTTGACTCTAAGAATGTATTTGTGTGACACAGTACCAGAGTAGTGAAAAATGGCTGATGACATTGAGTTTTTGCCGGTACTAACCTGAAAGCTCACATTGAGGGAATTGCTATAGAGATCATTCTTGGTGATATTATCAAATTTCTGGGGATATTGTTGTAAGTGTAGTTTGTGTGAAGGATGTGAATGAGATTAGTCCCACATGGAATAACTAGAGAGTTGGATACCTATTTATATATTGGTGGACTCTTTCTCTCACTACAAGAGAAAAAATATTGCGACGCTCAAATGCGTTGCTAAATATGCTATTGCGACGCAATGACGGCGTCGCTCAGATGATCGTCGTAGTCTCAATTTGTCGCAATTGCGTCGCAGCAATATGCGACGCATCATAAATGCGTCGCTAATTTTAAAACTAATATTTAATATTTAATATTATTATTAAATATTGCGATGCATTCAAGTGCGTCGCAATATGGCGACGCATTCAAGTGCATCGTGTCGCACTTGAATGTGTCGTAATATTTAATAATAATATTTTAGATATAGTAGCGACGCAATTTGAGTCGCTAATTCGTCGCTAATTAATTTTTTTTAAAATATTGCGACACCAGGTTATTACATCGCAATATTTAATAATAATATTTTAGATATTAGCGACGCAATGTGAGTCGCTAATGCGTCACTAATTAATTTTTTTTTAAATATTGCGACACCGGGTCATTGCATCGTAATATTTAATAATAATATTTTAAAATATTAGCGATGCAATTTCAGTCGCTAATGCATCGCTAATTATTTTTTTAAAAAAATAAAATATTAAAAATTAAAACGGTTAATACAATTTTGTTACATTTAAATATGATCGAAACATTCTTCACTCATATTGATCCAAACAATAATCATTCAATTTCTAAAATAATTAATATATTAAAATTTTAAAGTTTTCATGTATAAAATATAAAAAAATACATCAAGAATCCGCGCGATCACGTGAAGGCTGGGAACCTTGCGACATGCGGCTAACCATATCCTGCAACTGATGCATCTGATCTTGCACGTCTGCAAGCTCCTGCTGATGGCCTCGCATGTGCTGCTCGAACTCGTGCTCGAACTCCTGCCGAACCTCCTGACGAACGTCCTGCCGAACCTCCTCCGTAATAGATATCCGAATGTCGTCTAAACGCTCGGCAAGAAGATCATCAGAATATCGCAAGCTGGAGGCCTGATGTGAAAAATATGCAGAAGCTCTAGTGCCCAGACCATAGACCCTGCGGTCTCGCGGCTGGGCACCAACAGCCTCCAAAAACATACGTCGACTCTCCTTTGCTGAGAGTTCGACGGGCGTCTCCCCCTCAGTGGAGTCGACCTGCGATGCCTGGGAGCGAAGCTCCTTGACTCGTATCTTTGAATTATAAAATCAATAATAAATGAATCAATAAATTTCTCTAAATAAAATTTTAGAAATTAAACAGATACTACATAAAGCTAATTTCTTACTGCAACCTCCCGTGATCGCGTATCGACCCAGGAATCATCCCTCCTGGTGTGTGTCGCCCTGAATAGACGAAAGTCACCAGGATCTCCCCCTCCTGCTCAGACTATAACAAAAAAATTGATATTAATGCAAATATTTGTAAATAACTAAATTAGTAATTAAATTATTTATGTTTTCTTACCATACGACGTCTGTGCTTCTGAATCGAAATGGAGCCCGAAGTGTGGCGGGAGAGACCCGTACCAGGACCGCCCCTCTCAGATCGACGGTTCGTGCTGGCTGATGCGAACCTCCTCGCCAGCCATCGGACTGCCAAGCCTGCTGCCACTCGTATCAAATACCCTCTGGCACATGCGCAGGACGCTGACCCGATGACCTCCAACGATGAATCATGTCGGAGTATCGGCGTCCTATAAGAGCCTCCCATGCTGCCCTAATGGCATCATGGCTGCAGGGTCCCACGTAAACTTTTTCTGCATTAAAATAAATAGTTAGTTTTAGAATTTATTAAGATTAAGAAATTTTTATATCAGTGATAAATTGAATTTAATAAGTTTACCTGAAACTCAGAAAAATAAAACTCCTCGTGCTGCAGATACGTGGCGCCAATCGTAGCCATTGGGATCTGCACGCCTATGAAATACGGAGCTGATGTGGCTGGCACTACAAGAAAATACTGAAAGCGACGCAAATTTAGCGACGCAATTATGCGTCGCTAAATTGCGACCACTTTGCGACGCCTCTGTGACAACAAAATATTGCGACGCAATTAGCGATGCATTAGTGACTCAATTAACCAGAAAATTAAAAAAATTAATATTTTAATATTACGACATAAATAGTGCATCGTAATATTTTTAAATTAATTTTTTATAAAATTTAAATATCAAAAAAAAATATTGCGACGCAATTCAGTGCGTCGCAATTTTTTTGTAACAGAATTAAATATGTTAAATAGCGACGCATTAGCGATGCAATAAAATAGAAAATTAGAGAAATTATTTTTAATTTAGCGACGCACCAGTTGCATCGCAAATAATTTAAATAAATTAATTTTTATAAAATTTAAATATCAGAAAAAAATATTGCGACGCAACACAGTGCATCGCAATGTATTTAAAAGAATTAAATATATTAAATAGCGACGCATTAGCGACGCAACAAACCAGAAAATCAGAAAAATTATTTTTAATTTAGCGACGCACCAATTGCATCGCAAATAATTTAAATAAAATTAAATTTTTTAAAGTATAAATATTTAAAAAATATTGCGATGCATTTAGTGCATCGTAATGTTTTAAAATAAATTAAATATTTTAAATAGCGATGCATTAGCGATGCAATAAATCAGAAAATAAATTAAAATTATTTTTTAATTTAGCGACGCAATAATGCGTCGTAATTATTTTAAATAAAATTAAAATTTATAAAGTATAAATATGAGAAAAAATAATTGTGACGTAACACAGTGCGTTGCAATGTTTTCAAAAAATTAATTATGTTAATAGCGACGCATTAGCGACGTAATGAACCAAAAAATTAATTAAGGAAATTATATTTTTATAGCGATGCACTTGTTGCATCGTAATTATTATATTAAAATTAATTTTTTATATATATTATGATATTAAAAAATATCATGCTACCCTTTGTGTCGTAATATATTTAAAAAAAAATTATGTTAAATAGCGATCGGTCCAAAATCGATCGTACATGACCGATCGAAATAAGGGCTTGGATCGATCGCAACCCTCGGATTGTCGCCGATCGGATCGATCGCCACGGTTCGAGATCAGTCGTGGTCGATCGGGATCACAGCTTGGATCGATTGGAACCGTCGGATCGCCAGCGATGTCGGACCGATCGCATCGGTCTGGAATCGGTCATGGCCGATAGGGATGAGGGCTTGGATCGATCGCAACCGTTGGATCGTCACTGATCGGACCGATCGCCACGGTCCGAGATCGGTCGTGGCCGATCGGGATCACGGCTTGGATCGATCGCAACCATCGGATCGTAGCCGATCTTGGACCGATCGCAACGGTCCGGGATCGGTCGTGGCCGATCGGGATCAGGGCTTGGATCGATCGCAACCGTTGGATCATCGTCGATCGGACCGATCGCCACGGTCCGAGATCGGTCATGGCCGATCGGGATCAGGGCTTGGATCGATCGCAACCGTTGGATCGTCGCCGATCTTGGACGATCGCAACGGTCCGGGATCGGTCGTGGCCGATCGGGATCAGGGCTTGGATCGATCGCAACCGTCGGATCTTGCCGATCGGACCGATTGCCATGGTCCGAGATCGGTTGTGGCCGATCGGGATCAGGGCTTGGATCGATTGCAACCGTCAGATTGCCAGCGATCTTGGACCGATCGCAATGGTCCGAGATCGGTCGTGGCCGATCGGGATTAGGGCTGGATCGATCACAACCGTCGGATCTTTGCCGATCGGACCGATTGCCACGGTCCAAGATCGGTCGTGGCTGATCGGGATGAGGGCTTGGATCGATCGCAAACCGTTGGATCGTCGCCGATCTTGGACCGATCGCAACGGTCCAGGATCGGTCGTGGCCGATCGGGATCAGGGCTTGGATCGATCGCAACTCTCGGATCGTCGTCGATCGGACCGATCGCCACGGTTCGAGATTGGTCATGGCCGATCGGGATCACGGCTTGGATCGATCGCAACAGTCGGATCGTCGCCGATCTTGGACCGATCGCAACGGTCCGAGATCGGTGTGGCCGATCGGGATCAGGGCTTGGATCGATCGCAACCATCGGATTGTCGTCGATCGGACCGATCGCCACGGTCCGAGATCGATCGTGGCCGATCGGGGATCAGGGCTTGGATCGATCGCAACCGTCGGATCGTCACCGATCTTGGATCGATCGCAGCGGTCCGGGATCGGTCATGGCTGATCGGGATCAGGGCTTGGATCGATCGCAACCGTCGGATCTTTGCCGATCGGACCGATTGCCACGGTCCGAGATCGGTCATGGCCGATCGGGATCAGGGCTTGGATCGATTGCAACCGTCAGATCGCCAGCGATCTTGGACCGATCGCAACGGTCCGGGATCGGTCATGGCCGATCGAGATCAGGGCTTGGATCGATCACAACCATTGGATCTTTGCCGATTGGACCGATTGCCACGATCCGAGATCGGTCGTGGCCGATCGGGATGAGGGCTTGGATCGATCGCAACCATTGGATCGTCACCGATCGGACCGATTGCCATGGTCCGAGATCGGTCGTGGCGATCGGGATCACGGAATGGATCGATTGCAACCATCGAATCGTTGCCAATCTTGGACCAATCGCAACGGTCCGGGATCGGTCGTGGCCGATCGGGATCAGGCTTGGATCAATCGCAACTCTCGGATCATCGCCGATCGGACCGATCGCCAACGGTTCGAGATCGGTCGTGGCCGATCGGGATCATGGCTTGGATCGATCGCAACCGTCGGATCGTTGCCGATCTTGGACCGATCGCAACGGTCCGAGATCGGTCATGGCTGATCGGGATCAGGCTTGGATCGATCGCAACCGTCGGATCATCGCCGATCGGACCGATCGCCACGGTTCGAGATCGGTCATGATCAGGGCTTGGATCGATTGCAACCGTCGGATCGTCGCCGATCTTGGACCGACCGCAACGGTCCGGGATCGGTCGTGGCCGATTGGGATCAGGGCTTGGATCGATCGCAACCGTCGGATCTTTGCCGATCGGACCGATTGCCATGGTCTGAGATCGGTCGTGGCCAACCGGGATCAAGGCTTGGATCGATTGCAACCGTCAGATCGCTAGCGATCTTGGACCGATCGCAAAGGTCCGAGATCGGTTGTGGCCGATCGGGATCAGGGCTTGGATCGATCACAACCGTCAGATCTTTGCCGATCGGACCGATTGCCACGGTCCGAGATCGTCGTGGCCGATCGGGATGAGGGCTTGGATCGATCGCAACCATTGGATTGTCACCGATCGGACCGATTGCCACGGTCCGAGATCGGTCGTGGCTGATCGGGATCAGGGCTTCGATTGATCGAAAACGTCGGATCACTTATAATTACTCAAAAAAAAAAAGTTATGAAAAAGTTTTAAAAAAATTTTAAAATTATTTCTTTGCAATGTTTTTAAAATAAATTTATGTAATTAAAAATTTTATAAAATATATTGCGATGCAATTTTTCGTCGCAATTATAACATTAATTATAAATAATATCATTTATAAATATTAAAAAATTATTGCGACGCCTTAGTGACACATTTTTTTAAAAAAAAATAAACAATATTGCGACGAAATATATGCATCGTAATTATATTATGAAAATATAGCTGTTTAAAAATTAAAAAATTATTGCGACGCATATTTGCGTCGCAATTATTATCATAAATTTTAAATATTATCATTAAAAATATTTAAAAATTAATTGTGACGCACTGATTGCATCGCAATTATTGTAATAAGTTATTATTTTAATCAATTTAAAATATTAAAAAATTATTGCGATGCCTTAGCGATGCAATTCTTAGAAAATAAAAATAATTTCCTGCCAGATGTTGGCGCCAAGTTAGCGACGCATTAGCGACCCACTATTGGCGTCGCTATGTTTTCATAAATTAATAAAAAAATTATATAACGATGGATTAGCGATGCACTAATGCGTCGTTAAGCCATAATAAATTAAAAAAAAATATGCGACCCTATAGCGACGCAACTAATTGCGTCGCTAAGTACTTATATATAAGCCAGCCTTCTCTCTTCTTCTTCCCCATCTTGACCTAGCCGCTGCCGTGCTCTAAGATTTCCGGCTCCACCTCGCTGCCCGGCGCCTCCCCTATGGTCCTCTACGCTCCCCGGCGTTCTCATCTGACTCCGGCTTCTCTCTCGACCAAGGTAAGCCCTACACTCTAAAAAAAATTTATTTTTTTGATTTCCCTCCGGCCACGGCCGCTGCCGTGGCCGTCTTCTCCGGCCACGGCTGCTGCCGTGGCCGGTAGTGG